>LR749604.1:418868-452069 GCA_902729485.2 Mus minutoides | reverse complement strand
ACTGCTCTTCCGAAGGTGATGAGTTCAAATCCCAGCAACCACATGGTGGCTTACAACCACCCGTAACAAGATCTGACGCCCTCCTCTGGTGCGTCTGAAGTCAGCTACAGCGTACTTATGAAGAATAATAAGAAATGAATCCTTGGACCGGAGAGACCAACCGGAGCAAGCCAGGCTGTCCGGAGCGAGCGGAGCCAAATGGGGACGGCCGGAGCAAGCGGGGATGCCGGAGCTAGCAGGGCCGGAGCGAGTGGGGCCGAACGGGGATGGCCAGAACGAGCGGGGCCAAACCGGAGCAAGCGGAGCCGATCGGAGCGAGCGGGGCTGGCTGGAACAAGCGGGGGCCGTACGGGGGCGGCCGGGAGCAAGTGGGGCTGGCCGGAGCGAGCGGGGTCGAGCAGAGCGAGCGAGGTTGACCGGAACAAGGGAAAAAAAAAAAAAGAGACCGGTAAAGGGGGCCAGAGGTGTGGCTCAGTGGCTTAGGGCACTTATTGCTCATCGAAGGGACTCAGGTTCAGTTCCAGGGACCCCCGTGGTGGCTCACAACCATCCATAATTCTAGTTCTAGGGAATCCAATGCCCTCTTCTGATCTCCATGGGTACCATGTGTATATATACGTGTGCACAGACAAAGAATGTAAATGTACCAGTCAGTCTTTGGGCACAGATAAGAGGTTCATATGTAAAGGAATAATAAAGTAGTCAGCTCAGGTCTCTCCTACTAGGTGGTCTAACAGGTCCTCAGAACTGAGTGAAATCTCTTCCTGGGGAGCAGGTCTCTCCTCTGGCTGGCACCAAGGTTTCGCCTTCCCCCACAAGTCATGGGGGTTCACTATTTCCGTAGTCTCAGCCCAGCTAGGATGGCTATTCTGCTGGTCAGTGTAGCTGGGTTTGTGTCCATCTTGGCTGAGTGAATCAGCCCTGCTTGGGACTTAAGTATCTATGTATGTATGTATGTATGTATCTATCTATCTATCTATCTATCTATCTATCTGTTTGTTTGAAACAAAGCTGTTCTCAATCTGTTTTTCTCCTGCCTCAGCAGCCTGGCTGACTCAGGGTACTGAGTGACCTGTAGTACCTTGGCCAGTTCGGGCCCTAAGAGTTTTTTGGGGAACTATAAAACCTCTGTCTTCCACTTCCTCTGCTCGGTTCTGGGAAAAGTCATAGTTTAATGATCTAGTCAAGACTTGACTCAGAGCCAGAGCGCTCCATGGTCCTCTTGGATTCCGCCCTTGCCCTCAGAGAACGTGACTAACAGGAAGGCAGAAGTGCTTTGGAGGACTTTAGCTTTAAGGGAGGGTCCTCCCGCTGTAGAGAGAACCGCTTCCTCCTTTTAGAGCCATTCCTCCACTAAGGGTTGAGATGGTGGTTTCTCTTACTTTCCATAAACCGCTCACTCACAAGTCAGCGGGTTGTATGTACCTCCAACCTACAAAGCTAAGTTTGATTGACTAACCCAGGCCACTCATACAACTGCCTATTGCTTTAGGAAGCCATGTACAGCTGGAGCCTTTAAGCTAGAAAAGGTGGCTCAGCTGCTCAGGGCCATTGTTACCAAGATGATCTGAGTTTAATCCCCAGGGCCTTCAAGGCTGAAGGAGAGAAATGATTGTCCGGTGCTCTTAACCACTGAGCTACCTCTCCAACCCAGAGCCTCTGTCTTCTGAGTTCTGGCAGGCTTGCTAACAAATTGCTGCTTACATCCATAATTACATTTTGAAGAACTTAGTGGAACGATGACCTTCTCTTTGGCAGTTTAGGTAAAGCTATCTGTTTTATGATTAGCATGCCTTGGAGCATTGAGTCACAAAGGTCACATTCTCAAACTGGATGTGGTGGCGCACGCCTTTAATCCCAGCACTTGGGAGGCAGAGGCAGGTGGATTTCTGAGTTCAAGGCCAGCCTGGTCTACAAAGTGAGTTCCAGGACAGCCAGGGCTACAAAGAGAAACCCTGTCTCGACAAAAAAAAAAAAAAAAAGAATGCAAGAGGGGCGTCTACAAGGTGGCTCAGTGGATAAAGGTGTTGCCACCAAGACTGAAGACCTATCTGTAGAAGAAGAGGGAAGAGAGCCAATGTTATTTGTTTGTTTGGTTGGTTGGTTGGCTTGGTATTTTCAGACAGGGTTTCTCTTTGTATTCCAGGCTGTCCTGGAACTCATTCTGTAGATCAGACTGGCCAGAGCTCACAAGAGAGATATGCTTGCCTCTGCCTTCCAAACATTGGGATTAAAGGTGTAAGCCACCATGCCTGGCTTTTTTTTTTTTTTTAATACAATGTTGTGTGAATATGGACTCACTATACTTCATTTGACAAATATTGCTGTGATCCCGAGTTCCACATAGCCAGGCTTGTGGGAAGCGTTCAGAGGTTGGGAAAACAGCCTGAGGCAGAAGCTGGGGTTCTCTGACTCCCAGACATCCAGATCCCACTGGAAACTGAGTGAGGAGTCATGGAAGGGCCCTGCAGGCTGAGAACAGTGAGCCATGGAGGAGGGGGGAGCCAGAGTGTGTGTGTGTGAGGGGGCAGCTTAGCTCATCAGAAGCGAGTTCGGGACTGTGGAAAGACCTTCCAAGGGAGACTTAGCACCACTCTGTAGACCAGGCCTCACCGGGTTCTTGATGACCGAGAGACAGTCCATGCTTATCCATACTGTTTATTGTGGGTGCATACCACTCCCCCAGGGTGGGTCAGAGATTAAATACCTTTTACGGGAAGGAATGTCCGAGAAGGGAAGATTGTTGACTAAACCTTCTTGGCCTCGTTAGCATGGAGAACTCTGTTCTGATCTATGAGACCTTTACTCACATTCCTATGTTAGGAGTGTGGTCACGTGTTCCAGGCCAGGAATCTCCTCAGGAAGCAGGGAGGTGCCTACCATTCTCAGATAGGTGCTGGGGTCTCTGAACCCGCTTACCCTTACCAAGTTTCCTGGCACTACCACACATACTGGTATTCTCTTTGCCAAAAAATCAACTAGTTTTTTATTCAATTTATAGGATTGATTTTAACAGTACTGAGATTCTCAAGTTGTGAGTGTGTGTATGTGTGTATGAGAGAGAGACGGTGGGTGTGTAACGTCTGTGTATGTGTGGGTATGTGTATGTGTGTAGAGCTCAGTGGACAACCTCGGGTGTCCTTGCCTTCTGCCGTGTTAGAAATCTCATTGCCACTGTGATGGCTGCACCCTGCAGTGTAGCTGAGTGGAAAGCTCACAGAGTATTCTCTCTGCTCCCATCTTTCCATAAGCACAGCAGGAGTCACGCACACCCCCACACCAAGCTTCGCAGGGGTTCAAACTCAGGGCCTCACACAGTACAGCAAGTGGTTCACCTCCTGAGCCATCTACCCCGCCCCAAATTCTCTTAAAGAGTTCATCTCGCAGGGCGTGGTGGCGCACGCCTTTAATCCCAGCACTTGGGAGGCAGAGGCAGGCAGATTTCTGAGTTCAAGGCCAGCCTGGTCTACAAAGTGAGTTCCAGGACAGCCAGGGCTACACAGAAAAACCCCTGTCTCAAAAAACAAAAACAAACAAAAAAAGAGTTCATCTCAGGAAAGCAGAAGCATTTCCAAGCACAGTGATGGAGGAGGGTACCTCCCATGAGGCACCGGCCAGCCTCGGGGATGCAGTTTTCCTCCCTAGTCAAACTCAACTTTGTTTTCTTTGTTTTCTTTTCAGGCTCTACAGTGGGAGTTATAAAGGAGGTGAATGTGAGCCCGTGTCCCACCGATCCCTGTCAGCTGCACAAAGGCCAGTCCTACAGTGTCAACATCACCTTTACCAGCAGTGAGTAGAAGTGGCGTCTACCTCCAATTTATGCTGATCCCGTAATATAAATGTATGTGAGCATAGGAGTGAGCATAAGAGCATAGGGGACCAAGGGATTTGTCAGCGTCCTTCCTGACAAGGTACACAAAGCTAGAACTTGCTGTGTTCTCAGACAGGATGGAGTCTGGGTCCATAATTCTCCACTACTTAGCACGTTTGAAAGTAAGCCTGGAGGACTGGGTTGATGAAAGGGAGCACGTTCAACTTACAATTCCGGCTAGATGTGGGAAGGGGGAAAAAATCCTGTAGTAGTTTCACAACATAGAGATGCCAAAGCTAGGAATGTGAAACCTTAGCTGTGAGTCAGAACTACTCCCGAGCTCCTCTCAGATGCCAGGGTGGCTGTGTGATGTCTCCCTGGGGCAGGAACCCCCCGGGCCACCATTGTGTTCTCAAACATTCATCACGCTCTGGGCTTCTGCTGTGTCATTGCAGCCTGGTCCTGGAAGCCTGACCTAGGCGACGTGTGGGAGTGACAGCCACACTGGAGTGGTTGGTGCCTAGAGTTACGGGAGAGGTTAGCTAGTGTACGTAGGAGGGCTTTATAGCGGGGGAGCTGCAGTTCTAGTTTTGCATGTACTGCCAGCATTCACAGTCTACCTAGAGGAAGGCTTTGAGTTTCCCATGGGTCTAAGGCATTTGGTTCTCGGTATGGCTGTGCCCATTTCAATAATAATATTCACCTGGGGCTCCATCCACTCCACACACTCCCCCCAGGCTTCCCTGCGCCCCACAGGCTTCCGTATGACTCACCAGTGATGACCAGACTCCTCCTAAGCAAATAGCTTGATTCTGCTGTGGCTTAGAGAAAACAGCTTGGCGCTTTGTCTGACTTGGCCCATGATGCACATCAGACTCTTAGAGGGGTATCAGCTGACGATGGAAGTTATTTATTTACATTATGATTAGTAGAAACTTAATTCTACAAACTTCAAAACTCCTACATAACCTTCATTCCAGCCAGCCTGTGGGAGAAGCCCAAGAGCAGCTTCATATTCTAGGTAATTCTAGGCTAGATGAAACTACACAGAGAGACCTTATCTCAGTGGTTCTCAACTTTCCTCATGCTCTGACCCTTTAATACAGATCCTCATGTTGTGGTGACCTCTAGCCACAAAATTGCTTTTGTTTCCACTTCATAACTGTAATTTGGCTATTGTTATGAGTCATGGTGTAAATATCTGATATGTGACCCTACGAAAGGGTCATTTGACCCCCCTCAAAGGGGTCAAGACCCACAGGTTGAGAACTGCTGCCTTATCTCAAGAGATAAGTGTGAAGTGGCTCTGTGGGTAAAGGCACTTGTCACCAAGCTGGATGACTTACATTCAATCCCGAGAACCTAGACTGTCAAAGGAAAGAACTGAATCCTTCAAGTGGTTCTCCGATCTCCACTGTGCATTATGTCACACCCGAGACATGCCCCCCCCACCATACACACACCCACAGGGATGTAGGGCGGATGTTGCACCACAGAGAGATGGCTCAGCAGTCGAGGAGAGCTTGCTGCCCTTGAAGAGGACCTCAGTTGGATTTCTGATGCCCACATGGAGACTCACAACCACTTGCAACTCCAGCTCAAGGAGATCGAGTGTCCCCCCTCCCCACCTTGCACCGGCACCAAAACATATGTGTGCATACACACAGACACATAAAGATAAATGAAGATACTTTTTTAAAAAAATAATTAAAGAATCTGGACAAGTGTAAGATGCTTCTTTCTGGAGAGCAGCTGCTCGGAAACCTTTCTTTGCTTACTCTCCCGTGAACTATGTAGGACTCAAAGTTCTCAGCACTATTGGCTTCCAAGCTCGAAGAATGCTCACTCCGCCTTCTTTCCTCATATGCTCTATCCTTTCTGTTTGTTTAAGAAAAAAATCTAGAGGCTGGGGAGAGACTCAGTATGTAAGAACACTTGCTGCATAAACATGAAGACCCAAGTTCAGATCCCAGCACCTACATAAAAGGCCACACACACACACACACACACACACACACACACACACACACGCGCGCGCGCCTGTGCATTCAGTGTAGTGGGTGGCAGAGGCTGGCAGGCTGGAAAGATGAATGGAACCAGCCCAGCTCCAGAGGTGAGGGCCTCAGTCAGGGTTTCTCTTGCCGCAGTGAATCACCATGACCAAAAAGCAAGTTGGTTTGGTACCAGTGGCAGGTTTAGGTATGGAGAAAACTTTAGTGGCAGTGATGGCTTCGGTGGTGGCCGTGCTGTGTGTGATGCCAGTGGGGATGGCTGTAATGGATTCGGAAGCCATTTTGGCGGCAGTGGACACAGCAGAAATTTTGATAGTTACCATAATCCATCTTCAGATGCTGGGCCTGTGATGGAAGGCGGAAGCTCTGGCGCCTGCGGTGGTAAAAAGGTGCCTAGCTAAACCACAAGACCAAGCTGCCGGTGCTGGTTCTGGCAGCAGCTGTAGCTCTCTGTGGCAGAAGGTTCTAGTTACTGCCAGGAAGCAAAGCTTAGCAGGAGAGGAGAGCCCAGGAAGTGACGGGGAAGCCTCAGGTTATAAGTTATGACCTCAGCAAAACACAGTGGTGGTGAGAAGAGGACATGTTTTAGATGCTCCTCGTGTATCTGAGCTGTTTCTGTGACTAATTGTGGAGCAAGTTGTTTTAGTTTCCGTTCTGTGGAAAGTGTAACACATTTCAGTGATGGGAGGGGTATTTTGTTCTGTTTCATAATTGTTATTATGTCTTTGGATTTGGGGGTTGTTTGGTTTTTGTTTTTTTTTTTAGTTTTGATTTTTAGATTTAATAGTTTTTGGCAGCATGAGTGGATATTTAGCACATACATGTCTGGTGCTCACAAGGGTCAGGAGAGGCTGTCAGATCCCCTAGAATTAGTGTTATGGATGGTTATAAGCCACCATGTAGATGCTGAGAACTGAACCCTGGTCCTCTGGAAGAGCAAGAAGCCTTCTTCCCTGCCTGGGTTACTCTCCGTTGCTTCCTCCCCAAGTGAAGGGTTTTAATGTACAGTTTTCTTGATCCCGTGTTGTTGATAAGAGTAATAGTCTGATCATGATGCTGAATAAACATGTCTTTTTGGTTTGGTTTGGTTTTGGTTTTTCGTAAACAGGTCTTTAAAAAACTAAAATTAAGAGTCCCTAAGAGGGGCTGGAGAGATGGCTCAGTGGTTAAGAGCCCTGATTGCTCTTCCTAGAGGACCTGAGTTCAATTCCCAGCAACCACATGGTGGCTCACAACCATCTGTAATGAGATCTGACTCCCTCTTTTGGAGTGTCTGAAGACAGCTACAGTGTACTTACATATAAGAAATAAATAAATCTTAAAAAACAAAAAAGAGGGGCTGGCGCAATGGCTCAGTGGTTAAGAGCTCCGACTGCTCTTCCAAAGGTCCTAGTTCAAATCCCAGCAACCACATGGTGGCTCACAACCATCTGTAATGAAATCTGATGCCTTCTTCTGGAAGGAGTGTCTGAAGACAGCTACAGTGTACTTACATATAATAAACAAATAAATCTAAGAAAAGAAAAGAAAAGAAAAGAAAAGAAAAGAAAAGAAAAGAAAAGAGTTCCTGAGTATGACTTGGCAGGTGATGATGCCTGCTCTGTCGCCAAGGCTGGCAGCCTGAAGTTGAATCGCAGAGTCCACACTGTGAACAGGAAGTCTGACTCCTGAATCTTGTCTTCTCACCTCTGTACATATGCTGTGACCTTTCCCCCACTACGTGTACTAAATGTAATTTAGGCATTATTATTATTTAAAGATTGAACAAGTGAGACCCAGCTAATACCCTAGATCTCTAAAATGCCCTAACAATGTATAATGTTACTGAAGGTTTGGGGAGACGGGTCTGGGGCCCTGGTAGCCTTGTCCTCAGTGTGCTGATTAAAAAGTCAGTGAAAGGTAGAGAGAGGAAACTGAGTGTGGTCACACTGGGAAGAGGAACAAATCCAGAGGCTTAATGAGCTCTTCCGGGTCACTGACTAGGCTTAGGTTTAAATAGAAGGCAAGAGGTCAAGGTATTAATGTATTCTCAGTTCAGCTCCTGGCCTGTCTCCAAGTTGTCAGAATCCCGTGACCTTCCTACATGGCAAGTTCCTTCTTTTGCTGGTACCAGGGCTCAGCTTTTCCCTTCTTTTCCAGTGTGGAATTCCAAGGGGAATTCCAATTCCTTGGCACATTGTTTCCAGAGCCTGATAGTCAGACGAAGGTGCACAGTGGTCTCTTTAGAATACCTTCACTCCTGGCTGCCCTAATGTAATAATACTTTCATCCCTCCTGCTTATCTTGCAGTGTGGGGGCTAGAGAAATGAACTTCTTTTTTAATCTCCCACGGCATCTGAAGGATTACCTGCCACTGCTGTGCAAGACTGTGGTATTTAAAACTCGATGACAGAAGTCAGTGGTCCTGGGAGAGAGATAAGGTTATCTGTCCCAGTAGCCTGATTCCCTTGATGGAGAGCAAGGGAAGAGACCAGCTTCCTTCATCATGTGACAAGGCGAGGTCCTGAATGTGACTTATGGGGATGGAGACCCCACCGTTAGGGACTCCCTGATCTGCTGGCGTCGCCATTCCAGCATTTGATGATGTATTTGACGACTTGACTTAGAATTCACAAATGCACATCTGCCTTCCGCCTGACTCCCTGTCTTCCTAGGCACTCAGTCCCAGAACAGCACGGCCTTGGTCCACGGCATCCTGGCAGGGGTCCGGGTCCCTTTCCCTATTCCTGAGCCTGATGGTTGTAAGAGTGGAATCAACTGCCCCATCCAGAAAGACAAGGTCTACAGCTACCTGAACAAGCTTCCGGTGAAGAGTGAATACCCCTCTGTAAGTGACACTGTGGCCGGGGACACCAGGCCCGTCCCGGGGCTGGGAGTGAGACGCAAAGACTGGGGCAACGAGCTGGTGGTGGAGCTGGAAAGGTCTGAGGTAGAGGAGATGAGTTGAAGGACCCAAGGGTGCCATTTTTATTGCCTCAGCCCTTACCACCTCCCTGTGTAGTGGTGATATGATTTCTGACTTACAAGCAAAGAATTTTAAGCCTCTGGTATTACGTAATACCGAGTCCAAGTCCACTTTACCAAGAAGTCTTAGCACCTAGATTTAGAGGTCAGTCTCCTAAGCCCAAAGCCTGTGCAGTGTTCAAAGATTTTAGCCAGGTAACAAATAGTTAAAGGTATAAACTGTCTGATAGCATCTTCAGGATCCTGGTTTCTCCTCCGTATTCTTAAGGAAGGAGCAGGACCCCTTAGCAGCAGCACTTGAATGTCTCAGTGGAGCTGTGAGCCCCTCCACCCACAAACTGACTTTACATACTCGCTCTCCACGGGTGCTGGAGTGGTGTCCCCTAGGTAGGGAGCGTGATAAAAATGGAGGACATAAAGCAATTGCTTCCCCCCCACTCCCATAAATAAAGGACTACTTCATTGTTTTGTTTTAGAATTGTGCTCAGACAAGATCTCACTTGGTAGCCCAGGTTGGTTGACCTTGAACTCAAGGCAGTCCTCCTGCCTTAACCTTGAAAATTCTGGAATTACATTAATCTTCACAGGTCCTACTTTTTTTTTTTTTTAAAGGAAGCCAAGTAGAACCCAGATATAATTTTTTTTTTTAGAAAAAGAGAAGCTGGGCGTGGTGGCGCACGCCTTTAATCCCAGCACTCAGGAGGCAGAGGCAGGCAGATTTCTGAGTTTGAGGCCAGCCTGGTCTACAAAGTGAGTTCCAGGACAGCCAGGGCTATACAGAGAAACCCTGTCTCGAAAAACCAAAAAAAAAAAAAAAAGAAAAAGAAAAAGAAGTAATCAACAGATATTCTAGAAGACTAAAATATCAGTAGTCTTTAAGACAGTGGTTCTCAACCACTTTGGGGGGCTAAACAACCCTTTAACGAGGGTCACCTAAGAAACACACATATTAACATTATGATTCTTGACAGCAGCAAAATTCCAGTTATAAAGTAGCAACAAAAATAAATTTTTGGTTAGGGGGTCACCACAACATGAGAAACTGTATTAAAGGGTCACAGCATCATGAAGGTTGGGAACCCCTAGTTTAAGAGTTGTTGGAGACCCTAAAGATTTGTAGGTGGCTGGCTCACAGCGTCAGTATACAGAGATCTGTCAGAGCCTGATTCACAGTAGGTACTTTGTATTTAGTTTGAAAAGCTTAAATTTTTAAACACTAAGTAAAACAGTAACATACACAAGTCTTGCAATCAAACCAGGTTTTCAAGAATGTAGATGTTATTGTCCCTCAAGTGTTACATTGTGAAGACAGTTTGAGTGAAAAGGTGTCTGTAACTAATGATGGGCAGCCCCTGTCCCTTAGCTGGGGGAGGGACTGGAGTGCTCAAGTTAGAGGGGAACCGTGATGAAAATCTTCTTTTTCCCTATGCTTTTCCCCTTTGAATAAAGAGCTACTTGATTAGAATTAGAAGTGGGGGCTGGAGAGATGGTTCAGCCGTTAGGAGTACTTGATGCTCTTCTAGGGGACCAGTTAGATCCCAGCTGCCTTGTGGCCCCTCACAACTCCAATTCTAGGGGCTTCAATGCCCTCTACTGGTCTACTAGGACACTGCATGCACATGGTGCTCTTACATACTTTCTGACAAAACACTCATACACACCACTGGTTCTAGTGGCTCATTAAATCTTTAAAAAAACAAAACAAGCCGGGCGGTGGTGGCGCACACCTTTAATCCCAGCACTAGGGAGGCAGAGGCAGGCAGATTTCTGAGTTCGAGGCCAGCCTGGTCTACAGAGTGAGTTCCAGGGCAGCCAGGGCTACACAGAGAAACCCCGTCTCGAAAAACCAAAAAAAAAAAAAAAAAAAAAAAAAAAACCCAAAAAAAAAAAAAAAAAAAAAAAAAAAAAAAAAAACCAAAACCCAAAACAAAACAAAACAAAAACCCTGTTGATGAACTCCTTTAATCCCAGCTCTCAGCAGGCATATCTCTGAGTTCAGTGCTAGTCAGCGATACATAGTGAGATTGTCTTAAAAAAAAAAAAACCCACGAAATTAGAAGGGACAATGGTTCACACTTCCAACACATAGAAAGCTCAGGCAGGAGGATCACTATGGGTCGAAGGCCAGCCTCAGCTCTCTAGTGTATTCTAGAGGTCCAGGCTAGCCTGGGATGAAGAAGTGAGACTATGTCTTAAGAAACAAAGTACCAACAACCACACAGCTCATAGTTTCAATGTAAAGAGTCAAGGTGGCGATCTCAAATGAGGGATGATCAGAAATCATCTTAAGATGTGCACGGTGGTGCTGTAACCCTAGCCCTCAAAAAGGCAGGGCAGGAGCATCACTGTGCGTTCAAAACAGCCTGGGCCGTATGATGAGTTCCAAGCCAGGCTGGGCTTTGATGTGAGGACCTGTATTAGAAGAAACCAAACAAGATGGGGAGAGGAGAGAGGAATGGGGGCTGGGGAGGGAGACAACATAGTTAAGGAAGTTTAAGTGAAACTCTGGCTTCACAGGGTGGTTACCCTTGAAATTATTCAGTTACACATGTCTTTGGACCAGTGGTTCTTAACCTTTCCAATGGTTAGACCCTTTAATACAGTTCCTCATGTTGTGGTGATCCCCAACCAGAAAATTTTTTTTGCTGCTAATTCATAGCTGTACTTCTGCTACTGCTATGAATCGTAATGTAAATATTTGTGCTTTCCTGTGGTTTTGGGTGACCCCTATGAAAGGGTCATACAACTTCCCAAGGGGTCATGACCCACAAGCTGAGGACCACTGCTTTGGACCAACCTTGTGCTTGGCCATCTCCATTTCTAGCTAACAAGGAAGTTTCCTTACACCAAGGAATCGTATGCGACTCTATTTATACGCCTCTGATCTAAGAATGAAACCCGGTAATGTACACCTGTGATCTCAGCACTCAGGAGGCAGAGACAGGAGGACCAGAAGTTTGGGGCCAGTCTGAGCTACATAGCAAGTTCTAGGTCAGCTAAAACTGTGTAACAAAAACTCTGTTTCAACAAAGGGAGGGAGGGAAGAAAAATAGGAAAGAAAAGAGAAGGATTTTAGAATTACATTTGATAATCAGGGGTGGTGGTCCACATATAATCCTTAATCAAGGGGCTGAAGTAGAGGGGTTACCACAAATTTTAGGCCATACTACATAGTAAATTCAAAGCTAATCTAGGCTAGCTAACAAGACTATATCTTCTAAAAAGAAAACAGAAAGGAGGAGCTAGAGAGATGGCAGAGTGATTAAGAGCACTAGCTGCTCCTGCAGAAGACCCAGGGTTCAATTCCCAGCCCCAAGGGGCAGCTCACAACCATCTCCAGTGCCAGGGAACTTGGTGCCCTTTTCTGCCCTCTGTGGGTATCAGGGACACAAGTGGAGCACATATACACACACATTCAGACAAATGTTCATATATATATAAAAAAAAAATTTTTTTAATGTAAGCAGGAAAGAAGAGGGGGAGAGAAATACAACACTTGGAAGGTTACGTTCATAAACTGGACTAGGTTGGATGATAGCATTGACTAAGAGGGTTCACTCTTCTGAGCTTAAGATCACAGGCAGTGGGCTATCGTAATCTGGCTTCAAGGTGATAGATAGGACTTTAAAAGAAAGAACCGGAATTGAAGGTGCACGCTTACGCCAATTATGGATAAAAATCAAGGTTCCAGTTTCATTTTTTCCAATTCTTTTTCTTTTTTTCCAGATAAAACTGGTGGTGGAATGGAGACTTGAAGATGACAAAAAGAATAATCTCTTCTGCTGGGAGATTCCAGTACAGATCACAGGCTAGACTCCTGGGCGCCCTGGGTCTGCCTGGGCTGAGAGGCCATGAACGGAGGGAGGGGAAGAAACAGAAACCAGAGCTGAAATGGAATCAGTGCCATAAGATGAACAGAATTTCAAGAATGCTGTTTTATGCCTTTTAACCTCCAAAGAAGTACCTGCAAGCCTACTATTCTTGAGAGCTCAGAGCCATTGTCCCCCGTTCTGAAGCTCTGGGGAGGCTTCGGTGGGAAAGGGGAAACTGGAAAGATTAGATTAGTGTCCATGGCTGCTGTTGGATTACCAGCAGGTTCCACCAGACAGGATGGGACAGGGTTGCTTAGGGATGTCAGATAACTTGACCCAGGGCTATGGATCCACTGTGAAGGATGGCTTCCCAGAGTCTTCTGGCTGGCTGGGGGTGTTACCTCCCCTGTTTCTAAGTGCCTCCTGAGTCCCCAGCCCCTGGCTTATCAGTCAGATGAGTCTCCATGGTACCCTCTGCCCCAACGCTTCAGCAGTAGCGGCTAGCTCTCCTCGTTATCCAGACTGGACGAGGGGAGGTCTGCTGCAGAAATTTGGCTCTGAGTGGCTGCGTCTTTGTGGTTAGTGCTTGTTCTTTGGTAGTTTTCATTAAAGCCAATACTTGGTTGCAGGTGCTTGGTTTTGTTTTTTAACAGTGTTCGTCTGAGGCCGGCAGTGGTGGCGCACGCCTCTAATCCCAGCACTTGGGAGGCAGAGGCAGGTGGAGGCCAAGGCCAGCCTGGTCTACAAAGTGAGTTCCAGGACAGCCAGGGCTACACAGAGAAACCCTGTCTCGAAAAAAAAAAAAAAAAAAAAAAACAACAAAAAACTAGTGTTCGTCTGTATCCTCTCTCTGCACGTGAGATTGGGCCTCTCCAAAAATTCTAACTCGCTACATCTGTGTTTGTGTTCAGTCTGTGATTGCCTACTTCTTCCAGATGGCAGTGTCCTAGGTCCATAGCAGGCAGGCACCCAGTTCTGAAGCTCTAAAGAAGATGTGACTCACAGGACTCACGGGCACCGCCTTTTTCCTCATTTTTATTTTTTATACCAGCTAGACCTTATCCATAGAAAGTGGCCTTGTTCTGCGTTGCTGCCAAGTGTGCCTGAAGCAGCAGCCACCACCTAGTGACTGGCACTACCCAGGGAGGTGTGACTGGGACACCATGTGTCCTTATGGGGAAGCCTAGAAAGGAAAGGGAGGAAGAGGCAGTGGGCTCTACGGAGGCAGGAGGGATGTGAGTCCCAAGCCAGTCCGAGTAGCATAGTGAGAGCCATTGAAATAAAGAAGTAGGCCCAAGCCGACGAGGGGCACAAGGGTCATGAGTTCCACACCAGCCTGAACTTAACCCCTCTGCCGTCCCACCCTTCCCTGACTCAATCTCAGCTCTAGAAGGCAGAGGCATGAGGATTGCTGCGAGTTGGAGACCAGCCCCATCTACAAAATGAGTTCAAGACCAGCCTGGGTTAAACGAGACCTAGTCTCAGAGAGATGGGGAGAGAGAATGTCACAGCAGGTAACAGTTCCCTTGATTAAATCTCGAGATGACATGGTATGGCCCTGGATCATAGTTTTTGGTTGGGAATACAACGCTATTTTTGAGATGTTGTCCCATGTATCTCAGGGTGGCTTCGAATTTGCCATGTATCGGAGAACCTTGACTTTCTGATCCTCCTGCTTCTACTTCAAGTGCTGGGATTGCCAGTGTGTGCCCCTATCATACATAGAATCCGAATAGCATTGGATCTGTTTCTTCACCTGTGAGTTTCCCAGGCAAACCACCAGGGGGCAGCCATGGGTCAGTAATGAAGTTCTTACCGGTGACCTGTTCACCCACTGTGCTGACTGAGGTCCTTTGTGTATTCTTTCACTCTGAGCCCACCCTGTCTTCCATGTAAGACGCTATATGAGTCAGAATCCTGTGGACTCCAAAAGTAGTCACCTGCTGAGGTCGTTGCTTCCAGCTGCCCGTGGTTAAATTTTGGCTCCTCCGTGAATGTGAGCTGTAAGGGATTCCATCTCTCCGTGCTTCAATTTGGATTTTCCTAATCCATTGACCAGGGACAATGGTAGCGCCGTGTGAAGTGAAGTGAGGCGTGTAAAACACGAGTCGGGGCGTGCGGTAGACACACCGTCGGTGTGAGCCATTGTGCTAGGCTGCTCTTTTTGTCTAGAAATAGGAAAAATCCGGAGGCTCAATCTCATGTGTGGTAACGTGTCTCAGAAAAAGAAAAAAAAATAAAAACTGCAGCTATCGTCTTTGTGTGGGAGCTTGCTGAGGGGCCAGGAGAAACTCATTTCTGCGTTTGCTGACTCCCTTTTCCCAACAGATTCTTCTTGCCTTTTTTGTGCTGCAACTAGCAGCTCCCGAACCCGGAAAAAAAATGGGGGTGGCGGGAGGGAGCTCTGTTAGTGCCCCGTGTAGTAATCAGAACAGGAGGTGACCCAACAGCTTGTTTGCTTACCGGCCACTGGGAGGCTCAGTGGAGCCTGCGATTGTGAGATAGGTAGGTCTCCCATGGGAGGATTAGTTTGAAAGGTCATCCCTACAGAAAGTTCACAGTCATTAACACAGAGAAGCCTTGAATCCTAAGCATACAAAGGGTCCCTTGTTTTCTAATGCCCGTCTCTGTGCAAACCTGGAGTCTTAGACCCACTCTTCCCTTACAGGAATCTGATGCAGGTAAATCTCAAGGTCCTCAATGATATGGTCTGATCTTCATACTAATAAAAATCAATGGGTAGAATAATTTCAGACCCTGGATGCCTGATTTTGAAGGAAGTGTGTGTGTGTGTGTGTGTGTGTGTGTGTGTGTGTGTGTGTGTTAACAAACAGTGAGGGCTGGAGATATGAGGCTTATTTGAGTAAAAATTCTTGCCAAACAAGTGTGAGACCCTCTCCTTTGGTTCCCCAGAACCCACTAACAGCAAAATGTGGGGCTGAAGAGATGGCTCAGTGGTTATGTACATTGGCTGCTGTTCCAGAGGACTGGGGTTCAGTTTTCAGCACCCACATGGTGGCTCATAGCTCTCTGTAACTGCACTTCCAGGGGGTCAGACACCCTCTTCGGGCATGGCATACACATGATAACACGGACTTACTTGGGACCAGGGAGCCATGGAACAAGGGTAGGAGCTGTGGCAAAGCAAAAGTGGGGTAAAGGTGTGTCCAAACCCTGGAAATCTCATCCTGAGATTGGCAGGAGTAAGATCTCTGCCCCCCCCCCCCTGCTCTGGGCCTTCATGTCCTGGCACATGAAGCTGGGCACCTCCCCCCCTGCCTTTGCCAACTGGAGGAGGTTACATAGCCAAGTAGGCAGGTCAAGCTTCCTCTCCCTTATAAGGTCATGCCCAGCAGTACCTGGAATTCCTCCTTATGCAAATGAGACATCCCCAGTACCCTGCCCCAGGCCAATGATGTGCATTCACTCCAAAAGCCCCTACCCATGCCCCAAAGGTTGAGTAGCCTTTGTTCCCCCATTAGAGCTGTCTCACTGGGGCTGTCCCCCAAGAGTCTGTTCTTGCTACACTCACAACTGCCTGATCTGAAGTCACTCTGGCCACCCAAGGTAGACAGAGAAACAGAACCTGAATAGCAGACTTACATTCAGTCAAAACAACTAAAAAGGCCTAAAAGAACCTAAAAGAGATAAAATTGAGGGAAAAAAATTCTGGATGCATCAGCTTGCCTGCTGTATGGGGTGGCAAACAAGTTCCTGTCTTAAACTTGGACATCCAAGGTTGTCACCGTCATACAAGGAAAAATGACAAACTGATATCCCCAGTAATAAGTAATTATCTGAGTGTGGCAGCAAATGCCCATAGTCCTAGCATTAGGTTGTAAAGGCTGGAGGATAAATTTAAGGTCATTCTTGGCTACAAAGAAAGTTCAAGGCCAGACTAGGCTACCTGAGATCTTGTCTAAGGAAGGAAGGAAGGTGGGAAGGAAAGAAGAAAGGAATATGACACGATTCACAGAGGTGGATAAAGCTATCCCTGAGAATGCTCCAGGCATAGGAAAGGACTTAAGTGGGTGAGGTCAATTAAAGAAATACAGTCATAGATAACCATTTTCTTTAGAGAATCCAAGAACAGTGCTCCCACAGTGGGTTGGTTTAGGGACAAAGTCGTGGTACCTAGGAGCAACACTACCACAGAGTCAGTAGGGTGTTATTTGAAATAAGTGCTTCTCCCAGAGGTGCCCTGAGGGGATACTGAAAGGCCAGGACCATCAGATCAGTGGTGTGTGTTGGGAATGTGGATGGATATTGCTGTCCGATTCGAGGTAGAAAGTGGCTGTGGGTCCCCCAAATACCGTGAAAGTCTTGAGAGGAGTTTCCTCTCCAGAGGAGCCCTGGGCCTAACCCTCAGCTTATAAACTGAAACGGATTCACTTACAGCTGTCAGTTGACTAGCAACTAGATGGTCTGAGTGTTCGTTGCTATGGAAACAGCTAAAAGGCCCATTGCCATAGGAACCTACCATGTTCTCCAGACCAGGGATTTGGTTGCTGAAAAGACCCGGAGGAACCAAGGAGCTTGCATAAGTGAGGGTCCCAACAGAGAATGAATGACACATGTGAGAGGCCAGAGCTTCCGGTGTCCCTGATCTGTCTGCTCATTGCCCTCAGTGGTCACAGAGCACAGGTACTTGTCCCCATGGACAGTGAAGGCATAGATTCTGGAGCAGGCTTGGCATGCCAGCATTACCATCTTCCTCTCCAGGGTCTCTGAGAGGAAAAATATCATGCTCTCTCTGGCAGGCCCCTCTCCACAAACCGTATGCCCCAGCAAAACAGCCAGCAGGTGAAGGGATTAGCCTAACTCTGACTGCCAGAGGATCAGGCCACTGAGGAAGTTGGCAGGCAAAAACAGATGGCTGCTGGCCTTGAACTCGGCAGAGAAACTGGGTGTACCAGATCAGAAAGCGGGAGGGCAAGCCAGCTGCGGCAGTCTGTTCTCAGCGTGAGAGAAACACACCACACTGCTTCTTACATCCCATGCACCCCGTTCCTCTGTCAGGCAGATCAAAGTATAAAATTCAGGATTTGAAGAGGGATCCTCAGTATCTGAGCAATGAATGGTCACGAGATTCTTGGGTTTCACAACCAAGGGAAGTGACTCTCAAGTCACTGGTTAGTAGCAAAGGGAGAACCAAGAGAAAGTTCCTTTTTTTTTTTTTTTTTGACTTTTTTTTTTTAAGATTTATTTTTATTTATTATATGTAAGTACACTGTAGCTGTCTTCAGACGCTCCAGAAGAGGGCGCCAGAAAAGAGAAAGTTCCTTAAGCTGTAAATGTAGAGACTGAAGGGATCCATCTAGGTCCCTCCAGGTTCCCTGGGATCCTAAGGGGATGTTTGGGCATAATGGACAGACAGACAGGGATCATGGACATGTAAGGACGACATAAACCTTAGGAATCCAGAGAGGGCTTGGGACTGAGGCTGGGGCGAAGCAGACACCACCTCCTGGAGGTTTAGTTCACCTCCTGAGAGACCACCTCCTGGAGGTTTAGTTCAGAGAACTGTGGCCTCATTTTTCAGGACTTGTAAGATGTTGAATTGATTCCTTCTCCTATTCTGACCATCTGCTGGAGTTTCGTTGGCCTCAATCCTCCACCACCACCACCCCCAATGGGCTTGACAGCCTAGGAAGCTGAGCACCAGAGAGACAGATGTCCCCAGAACCTCTGGGGAAGGATGTCACTTTGAGAAGTAGTCGTTACTTATAGTTTGACTTTTAGCTGGGTTTGCAGCTCCCTACATCCTTTGCAGTTCGTTGACTTTGGATCCTTCACAAGGCCTCTGTGTCCTCAGCTGTCACAGAGTGAGAATCCCCTCAGCCTCTCAAAGGGCTTCTATTGGCATTAGTATCGTTATCCTTGGTGAGGAAGGAAGGTTGCAGCCATGGGAGCTGACCGAGGCCTGGAGTCACAGATGGGGGCTTTGAGTAAATGCCTAGAACTCAGTGGTCAGCAAGTTTTCTTTCCTATTTATTTTTTTTTTTGAGACTGTGTCTCCTATAGCCCTGACAGTCCTTGTACTCTGTGTAATTGAGGGTGACCCGGAACTTCTGATCCTCCTGTCTCTCCCTCCCAGATTCTGGGATTACAGGTATACACCACCATGCCTAGCACTCAGGGACATTTATTTATATAAATGTCTTTATGGGGGACAAGTGCCATTTTTTTTTATTTGAATAGGACCATTTAACACTCTAGTACCCTGGTCTCCAAAAGTGACAGAAAAAGGAGCAGCTGGCTTGGTTTCCTTTCTTTGTGAAGAAGGGACACAGAAGTGCCCTATCCCGGATAGGCAGTTCTAGAGAAAGGTTGGAGCTCACATCTTCTGGAAGCCAATTGTTATAAGCCTCTGGGACTCACTGATGATGTAGCCTCATATCCAGCTGACATAAACACTCCCTCACCATAGCCTTTCTCCCCTTCGGGCTGTATCTTTGGCACACAAAGCCTCCAGTCCCTGTGGCTTCTGTCTAGGGTGCAGTGAGGCCTCTGGCTCCACAGCTATAAGTCATGTCATGTCTGTGCAAGGGTGACAGGAAGCACATCTGGTTCATGCAGCTGTCTCCCTGTGGTGTACTCAATGTCGGCAGCTTGTGGTGGGCCGCCACAGATTCCCACCAGGCTTGCCAAGGCGTGACTCAGTGGGAACAAGGCCCAGAGAGCTCTGGAGCGTCTCCTAGAGCAGCAGTTCTAACCTTCCAAGTGCTGTGACCCTTTAATACAGTTCCTCATGTTGTCGTGACCCCAACCATAAAATTATTTTCATTGTTCCTTCATAACTGTCATTTTGCTCAGTTTTGAATTCATAATTTAAATATCTGATATGCAACCCCTGTGAAAGGGTCATTTGGCTGCAAAGGGGTGGTGACCCACAGGTTGAGATCCACTGTCCTAGATTATGGAAGCCCAGGACTATCTGTCCCCTTTCTAGGTGACAGACACAGAAAGCCTAAGCTTAGGGAATATACCAGAGGAAGGTAAGAGGGAAGCCTCTGGTCTGGCCCAGCTGTGAGGTCTTGTGTCAACCATTTAACCTTTTAGCTAAATGCATGGGGATGCAAATGTGCATGCATCCGTGGGGAAGCCAGAAGTCGGTATTTGATGTCCTCCTTAGTCACTTCCCACCAGGTTTTTGTTTTGTTTTGTTGTTTTGTTTTATTTTGTTGAGACAAGGTCTCTCACTGAAACTAGATCTAGGAAGGCTGGCCAGTGGGCTTCAGGGATCCACCTGTCTCCCTGCTCTGCAGCCCTGGGGTTACAAGTACTTTTGTTCCTATGCTTCTTTGTTGAGACAGGGTTTCTCTGTGCAGCCCTGGCTGACCTGAAACTTGCTCTGTAGACCAGGCTGGCCTCTAATTCACGGAGATCCACCTGCCTCTGCTTCCCAAATGCTGGGATTAAAGATGTGCATCACCACTGCCCGGCTTAAATACTTTTTTTTTTTTTTTTTTTTTTGGTTTTTCAAGACAGGGTTTCTCTGTGTAGCCCTGGCTGTCCTGAAGCTTACTTTGTAGACCAGGCTGGCCTCAAACTCAGAAATTCGCCTGCCTCTGCCTCCCAAGTGCTGGGATTAAAGGCGTGCACCATCACTCCCGGCGCTTTTAATGTAAGTGCTAGTTTACTTTTTAATGTAAGTGCTAATTCCCAGCTCAGGCCCTTGCACTTGCATGGCAGCCATCTCCCTAGCCTCAGCTATGGTTTTGTCTGTTGAAAAGAAGTCTTACTAGGTAGCCCATGCTACTCGCAAACTCTTGCAATCCTCCTGCCTCAGCTGTTGAATCCTTGTATTACAGGCATAAGCCACCACTCCTGGCTAGAATATTTATAAGAATGGGTTCACATCCTACTGAGCTCTTAGTCTTGGCGAACTGATTTTCACTTGAAGTCCCTCCAGCTTTATTTACGCTGGAACAGGTCATCATATTTGGCTCTATCCTGGCTTGGCAACTGAGTATATACACACACAGTTATGATCATCTGTCTGAATTCTGGAATCCAGGTCCCCACCCTCTGTCCAGTCCTTCTTACAACACTTCTCCTTGTTCTGTCTGCACTCCAACCACATTGATTTCTTTCAGTTCCTTTCTGGGTTCTTCTCCGTTTTCTTAGCCACGAGACGCTTACACAAGCGTTTGCTGTGCCAGAGGACCTGTGCCTTTAACTCCCAACCCTTTTCTTCTTGCTAACTCTAGCTGTGTTTTGGCTGAAATGTCTCTTCCTCCTGGAAGCCTATTCTGGCCATTTCCCCTGACCAGGTCAAGCACTTGGCTATAATTCTCAGAGCTTCATTCTAACTTCTTTTTTTTGTTGTTTGTTTGGTTTTTTGTGGTTTTGTTTTTTTTTTTTTTTTGGTTTGGTTTTTCGAGACAGGGTTTCTCTGTATAGCCCTGGCTGTCCTGGAACTCACTTTGTAGACCAGGCTGGCCTCGAACTCAGAAATCCGCCTGCCTCTGCCTCCCTCCGGAGTGCTGGGATTAAAAGCGTGCGCCACCACGCTTGGCTTCATTCTAACTTCTTTGTGGCACATTTCAGAACTACAAACAGTTGCATCTTCGCCAACATCTTACATGCATCCCTGGGGTACAAAGGTTTTTGTTTTTGTTTTTCTGCTGTGTTGTTTGTTTTGTTTGAGACAGGGTTCCTCTGTGTAGCTCTGACTGTTCTGAGACTAGCTCTGTAAACCAGGCTGGCGTTGGACTCACAAAAATCTACCTGCCTCTGCCTCTCAAGTGGTGGGATTAAAGGTGTGTGCCACCACTGCCCGGCTTGTTTGTTGGTTTTATATATGTGCATATGTTTGAGACAAGGTCTCATGTAGCCCAAGGTAGCCTCAGAGTTACTCTGTAGCTACCGATGGCGATGGCCTTGAACTCCTAACTCTCCTGCTTCTGCTTCCTATGTACAGCACCAGGCTTGGCAAAGAAAGGAAACCATTTCTGTTTTGGACATCACATTGCCCCCAGTATCCAGCACAGCCTGGAATCTAAGGAGCAGGTGACCCATAAAAACCTTAGAAATCAGGTGGGGCTGGGGGTGGACCGACACCCACATCTGCTCATACAGACTGACACATGCATGCACATGCCACACACATGCATCATACACACACCCAAAAGGTAATTTCCAAAAGTAGAAATGAAGCCAGTAATGTCTTCTCCTTCTACCACTGTTTGCATTGGGCTCACATGGTTATGTGTCCAAAACAACACCAACACACGCCAAACAACGCCAAACACAAAAACAAGGGCCAGAGCCAGACAGGGAGCCTTATCTAAGGAAGGCACAGAAAGAAGGTAAATTGAGAGGGAGATTCTCAGACCAGAGGGCTTTGAGAGAATGGAAGGTTCTGGTAGGGAAATGTTGGAACTGCCTGGGCTAGTGGGTGCCTGAGGAGCAGGGAGGATTCAGACCTGTGCCATCTTATCCTCTCTAGGTGAGGCTCACTAAACAGGAGGGAAGTGTAAGTCTCATGCTTGGGACATGTGTGTCACTTGGGTGTAAATTAATGTGTCAAGAATACTGTATAGGGGGCTGGAGAGATGGCTCAGTGGTTAAGAGTACTACTTTTACTTACAGAGGTTCTGAGTTTAATTCCCAGCAACCACATGGTGGCTCGCAACCATCTGTAATGGGAATCCAATGTCCTCTTCTAGTGTGTCTGAAGACAGCTATAGTGTACTCATGTACAATAAATAAATAAATAAATAAATAAATCTTGAAGAAGAAGAAGAGGAGGAGGAGAAGGAGTAAGAGGAAGAAGAAGAATTAGAAGAAGACTGGATAGAAAGACAACATGAACCTACCATGTTCCTGCTGCTTCACAGTTATAGCTGGACTTTGGGGAGCAGAGGGTTAGAGCAGGGGAGGCTCATCTGCATTAAAACCTGTAGTGATATAGAATAGGAGGTAAATTTCTTAGGATGATCAAAATTCAGGTGAAAGAGCCCTGTGGCACATATTGTAATCTCAGCACCTGGGAAGTACAGGCAGGGTACCAGGAGTTCAAGTCTATCTGGGGCTAACTATCTAGTTTAGGGCCACCCTGGGTTACATGAAATCCCATAATCAAACTCAGAAAGCACAAGCAATCTTTTCAAAGACATTAATACCATGACTCCAGCAGGTAATTTAAGATATACACATAGTCTGTGTGTGGTGCACATATGTGGCTTGCGAGTGTGTGCATCTGTGTGTCAGCAGATGTGGGTATCAGTCCTCACCGTTTATTGCCCTTAGCACCCCAAATCACTCTGTTCCCGAGGACTCCGTGGAGTCCAAGTGATGCCAGAAATGCATAGAAAGCAGACACTTTGGAGGCAAAGCTGTTCCTGATCATTTTGTGCCGCTCCACTCGACGACGCTCCCACTGAAACCCAGCTCGGTGCAGTTGTGCATTCATAACAGAGCCCACAGCAAACAACGTGGTGAGTCTAGTCTGTAAATTGTTAATTAGATCTCATCTAGATTCCTCTCTCTGCCTAGACACTCCAGAGACAATTGAGGCCACTTCTTTGTCTCTCTGGGAATGATCTAGATAAAGAGGCACCATGAGGTGTTGTGCTCAAACTATTCCAGGATAAATCAGGGAGGGGGGAGGGGGAGGGGAGACAGACGTAGAGGTGACAAGAGTGAGAAAAAAAGCAGAAGAGAGAGAGAGAGAATGAAATTTCCTGAGTTGTCTATAAGGAAATTATTTTCTTCGTGGTTCCAATGTTATCTTTGTTTTCCTTGACCCCAGGAGCAAACGTCAGCCCCTTGAAGCTCTGTCTGTTTTAACACTAGGCACCTTAAAACCATGCACAATGCTGGCTCTCTGTCTGGCCCAAGGAATTCCTGGGATCTAAGTAGATAAAATACCTGCAGATAAAATCTGTGGGAGATACCCAAGCAGCAAAGCCACGGGGACCAGGAAGAGAAAGCAGGAGGAGCAGGAGGTGAGTGGGGAGGACTGGGGGAAGGGCCTTCTTTCCTCTCCTAATCCCCAAGTCAACAAAGGATCTAATCTGAGAAGCTCCTGGAGATAGGAGTGTGGTCACTGAGCCTGGCGCTCTGCAAGGGCTGGGGAGAAGAAGCCCGGGCTCTGTTAACTCCCCTAACATCCTTTCTCAGGGTCCCTGGCTGCTGTCACTCCTTCCCCCAAGCCCCCCACTTTGTGTGCTACCTGAGCACAACCTTGACAACTTTCAGCAGCTCTGTATTACAGATCCACAACCACCGTGCCTCCTGTTCCTCCCTAGAGGAAGGAAAAAGAGCAAACCTCTCATCAGTTACCGGAGAAACAGCTCTTAGCTGAAAGAACAAGACCCATAAGCAACATATAGGGAGTTAAGAATTCCGGATAGCAAAAGCCCGCAAAAAGGCCAATAGGGCAAAATAAACAAATGAAAAGAAACTAAGAAGAAAGATCTGGGTGTGGTGGGAGATGTCTGCAATGCCAGGAGTAAAATCAGTAGGGTCAGGATTTCAAAGTTACCCTTGGCTGCACAACAAACTCCGTCTCAAAAAGGAAAAGGCTGGAGAGAGGGCTCAACAGCTAAGATCACTTGCCACTCTTGTAGAGGACCTAAGTCCTGTGTCCAGGGCACACATGAGGCTCACAGCACTCACTGCCTGTAACTCCAGCTCCAGGAATCCAACACTTGGAGAGATGCTTAGGCAAGAGGTTTGCAATGAATCTGAGACCAATCTTGACTACACAGTGAGTTCCAGTCCAGTTTGAACTATGGAATAAGACCTTGTCTCAAAAAATAAATAGTAAGGGAGCTGGAGAGATAGCTCAGTGGTGAAGAGCACCGACTGCTCTTCCAGAGGTCCTGAGTTCAATTCCCAGCAACCACATGGTGGCTCACAACCATCTGTAATGAGATCTGATGCCCTCTTCTGGTGTGTCTGGAGACAGCAACAATGTACTCACTATATATATATATATATATATATATATATATATATATATATATATATATATATAAAATTTAAAAAGCACACTCTCTATAGACTAGGCTGGCCTCGAATTCAGAGATCTGCCTGCCTCTGCCTCCCAAGTGCTGGGATGAAAGGCATGCACCACCATGCCCGGCTTTCAAGAATACTCTTAATAGAACCTAAGTTCTGTTCCTAGCACTTACATGGTGCCTTACAACCATCTGTAATTCTAGGCCTAGGGAGTCTGACGCCCTTTTCTTGCCTTCGTGGGTGCTGCAAACACTTAGTGCACAGACATACATGCAGCCCAACACGCACACTCAATAAATAAATAAAGTAATAAAGTAATAGTAACTAAACAGAAATAAGAAATTAGAGGGCTGGAGAGATGGTTCAGCAGTTAAAAGCACCGACTGCTCTTCCAGAGATCCTGAGTTCAATTTCCAGCAACCACATGGTGGCTCACAGCCATCTGTAATGGGATCTGATGCCCTCTTCTGGTGTGTCTGAAGACAGTGACAGTGTACTGGCATACATAAAAAAATTTTTTAAAAAACTCAAAAAATAAATAAATCTTTAAAAAATATATTAGAAATTAGAAACGCACCACTGGGCATCGGTATCTTGTGGAAGCAAAGCCAGACTGCGCCACTTCAGGAGCAGGCTGTAAATAAACCAAACAGGACGGAGGGAAAACCAGCGTTGCTTGCAATGGACACAAGCAAAGCACTGAGCCAAGGCTGCGAAGACTTTGTTGGCAGAGAAGTCCGGGCCGAAGCAGGAACTCATGGGAAACACTTTGCTCCCCCTGTCTTGACCGAGTTTTCTTCATTGATCTGCTGTCAGTCACCTGCATGTTGCAAGTCCTCTGGCTGCCCCCACTTGAAACTGCAATCTGGCAGCCCCAAGTTGGCATTCAGGAACAGTCTTTGTCACAAAAAGAAAGCAAAAATCTTGTTTATTTTGGTAAATTAGTTGCTGGCAGGGAGGAACTTTCATTTTCCAAAACAGAACAATTCACAAAGAAATCGCTTGGCCGGGAGGCTCCTAAAAGGTTACTCTGAGCCTAGCCCCCAGACTACACAGCAAATGTGCATTGATCTTGGCGTCTCCGAATGTAAAACCACCAAATGGTTAAGGAGCACGTGCTGAGCCACACATGTGAACACCTAAATAGCCCAACCTCATCCCTCAGCAGTGCAGAGAGCCTGGGCCCTCTAAGCTACCCTGCGTTTGACAATGACCACCTCTGTACACCATCTACAACCCCTGTTTGTGAGCCACGAGTTCTGTAGAGCGTGATTAGAAGGGACCACACTTCCTCGGCAAGCCACAAGCAGTCACCCTGCCTAAGGTCCCAGTAGCCTTCACACCTGACACAGTCCCAGCACCCTCCTCTGTATGAAGTCTGACCCCAGTCATCTTCCTCACAATAAACCTGCCAGCTGGTCAGTAGCCCATGCCAGACTCACTATTGAGAACCAGTGTCATGGTCCCCCCAGAAGGGATGACCTTTAAAGTACTTAACAGCCATAGACAGGCTGGCAGGATGGCTCAGCAGGTAAAGGCGCTTGCTGCCGTGCCTGATGATCTGAGTTGTACATGGTGGAGAGAGAGAACTAATTCCACAAACTGGCCTCCGACCTCTGTGTGTTCTCTCTGGCACACACACACACACACACACACACACACACACACACACACACACACACAGGAAATGTTTTTATTATTATTAGTTAAATGCACAGACATAACTCACACAATCACATGCAACAGAGAGGCCCATCCTGTTATAGTCTGCAAGGTGTTAGGAACGAGGGAGAAGACTGCTCACAGGTTATTTGGGGAAGGTTTCCCGGAGGATGGGGAGATAGTTAACACATTGTTCAAAGGGCATTTACTTGATTTAGCAGAGAGAAAGGGAGGGCATTGCAGGTGTTGGGCCCAGGGATGGCTTGCAGGCAGGAAGAGGCAGAAAAGCTGTTGCCTACAGAGAGGGCCACGCTTGGAGCAGAGTGAGCTGAGGCAAGTCCCCGAAGAGTAAGTCGGACGTAGAGTGGGGTGTCCACCTGAGTACACAGTGGAGCTTGTTGATGGGGCTGGGCCACAGGGCCCAGACAGGACCTGTCATCTCACATCAGCAGACAAAGCATTGGCTGCAGAAACAGAAAAGGAGGGTAGGTTGGTAGTGTCCTCACCTTTCTCAGGAGGAAGTAGGGAAGACCACAGGAAGAGGTGTGGCCTGGGCCTTCCAGGACAACGTTTATAGAAGCAGGAGGAAGAAGAGAAGCATATGGCTGCCTGCAAGGGCTCCCTGCCTACTGAATAATTCATGTGGAGTGACTTTGTTTTGTGACAGGATCTTGCTTTATAGCCCAGGCTGTCTGGGAACTCCTAAGGTGTATACCACTGTTCCCAGCTCAGAAAGAATGTTCAGTGTTTAAAAAGAAATACCTTAGCCAGGCAGTGAGGGTTCATGCCTTTAGTCTCAGCGCTTGGGAGTGGGAGGCTGAGGCAGGAGGATCTCTGTGAGGTTTTTTTTGTTTGTTTGTTTGTTTTTTGTTTTGTTTTTGTTTTTCGAGACAGGGTTTCTCTGTATAGCCCTGCCTGTCCTGGAACTCACTCTGTAGACCAAGCTGGCCTCGAACTCAGAAATCTGCCTGCCTCTGCCTCCCAAGTTCTGGGATTAAAGGCGTGTGCCACCACTGCCCGGCTCTCTGTGAGTTTTAAGCTAGCCTGGTCTACAGAGAGAGTTCCAGAACAGCCAGGCTGCACAGAGAAACCCTGTCTCAAAAGAGAGATCGACAGAGAAAGACAGAGACACAGAGAGAGACAGTTTACTAGATGTGGTAGCATATGCTTATAACCCAGCACTTGGAGAGCAGGAAGATCAGGAATTTAAGGCCAGTTTTGGCTCCATGAAATCCTAGCTCTTAATAAATAAGTAAATAAATTCATAAACAGATACTAAACAAATAAAAGCCAGGTGTGACACATGCCTTTTAACCCCAGCACTTGGGGTGTGGGGATGGGGTGGGTGGAAGGATTAATCAGGGTCACCCTCTGTGACATTGAGTTCTGTGCAAGTCTTTACTCCCTGAGACCCTGACTCAAAAATTTTTTCAATAAGTAAATAATTAAGCACCTTATATGCTAAAACAAAAACAATTATGCCAATGTAACTAAATTTTCTTTTAAAAGGTAAAAGGACATACCTTCACATCTGCTGCCATTCTGATGGGAAGACTCCAGCCAAGTGACAGGGACAGATGAGAAAGGGAATGGAGTCGAAGCTCCCCAGGGTAGCTTCAGGGAGGAGGAGAAGTTTGGTGGCCCAGGTTTCCTTACAATGCCTTCCTAACTTGCCAGTGACCTTGTGCCTTGGGCACCCGCCAAAGTGGCACACAGCTTCCCGGCAGGGTAGGCCATTAGGTCCCACTTGGAACCTCAGACAAAGGCTTTGCTGTACCTTAGGGTCCCCCTACCACAAAGATGGCAGGAGAGGGACGGATCCCAACTTCCTTCCTTCTCCTGGCATTTTCCTCTGAACTGTCTTTGCCTCAAGTCTCCTAGCAGCTCCACGCCAGCATAGATGCCTCTTCAGGGCTGGCTGGAGGTTCAGTCATTCATAGCCAGCCCCTGTATATCTCCCTCCCCACTGCCTGACAGTAAACTCCCCTCAGCCCCTTCTCATCCCTCCTTGGGAAATGTCCTCTTATTGGAAAAAAGCAATTTGCTGGATGGGAGCTTGCTGGGTTCTATTGTTCAGAGAAAGGATTTTCATATCAGTTCTGGTGAAGGCAGTTGATGGCTGTTCTTCACACCTGCTGGGAGAGGCAGCTAATCTGAATACACTTGGGGGACTGCATTCCCCTAGAGACCAAGGGTGACAGCTTTATGGACAGAGCCACTTCTCACACGGGGCTGAAAAGGTCCTGGATTCTTTTATTGTTGTTCAGCAGATTTAAAAAAAAAAAAAAAAGGTTTATTTTATTTTCAATCATATGTGTCGGGGAGGCTGGGGATGTCTATGTGTCAGAGCCCCTGGAGCTGGAGTTAGAGGAGATTGTGAGCCACCCAGCACAGATGCTGGGAACACGGCTCAGATCCTCTGCAAGAGCAGTAAGTGTTCTTAATCACTCTAGACCCGAAGTCCTGGGCTTCTGACTGAGATAAGCAAGTCGGGGAGGCAGCCAATGGGGGACTGTGTAGCCCTTGTTAGAGTACCTGACTCCATCCCTCTGAAAACCAAGACTCAGGTTGGAGGGCACAGGGTGGGAGACATTCAAGGCTCCAAAAGGAAATTGCACGCCTGAGAAAAGTGTAAGAGATAACTATAGTGTGCCTCTATGCCCAAAGCTGGTAATTGGAAGACCTTCTGATTTCTGCTCAAAGAGTTTTCTCTGATTCAAGGAGACTTCTGGGAGAAGAGAAAGAGATAATCCAGGATTTCTGCTATTCCTGTCTCCAGAAAAAACCTACAGTAATTCTTCAGTTGCCAGCAGAGAGAGCCACATGACCCAAACATCTCCATGGATCACAAGGAATCCTGTACAGATGTTCAGTTTAGTCCAGTAGTCGTCCCACTTGGGCACCACAGGACCCTTGTCCAGTGGCATGCTCTATAGTGAGAAGCGTGACATTTAGGATTGGGTGTCATGGCCGAAGCTAAAGATCACCAAAGTTGAAGGCCTGTGATAGCTGGGTAGTGCATTTGAAACTCATCGGGGCTAGAGATCCTGTCTCCAAAATAATTAAGTTAAATTAAAAATCCAGAGTCGATAACAGCTCAGCAATAAAGGAGGGGTAGGAGAGCCCTATAAGACCAATATTCTTCCTTCTTCTACTTCAAACTCAGCAGTACTGTCTGTTCTTAGGGGTGGTGTGCGAGGATATGAGAACGGAGCGATTAGTGTAATCTGTGGAGGCAGACTGCAAGATACTCCACTGGCTCCCTTTTACAAATGAAGAAACTGAGGCTGAGAGGGGCACCGCATACCCGAGATCATTCAGCCAGTGTTCCTTCAGGGTTCGTATTGAACAGGTTGGCCTCGGTCCACTCTTCAGGGCTTCTGCTCCATCCAGGCACGCACCCACCCAGCATCCGTGGAGCACCGGACCTGCCGCGGTATGAACCACACAGACTCAGCCGTGAATATCACATAGGTCCTGATCCTCGCAGTCAGTACCGCCTTCTCAACGAACCCGGGAACCGCAAAGTGTTCCCATCCCAGCACAAACCCTGTCACTCAGGCACCCAGCATCCAGAGCTAAAGATAGAATTGAGGGCAGCGTTTTAAGTCAGCGGCAGCAGACCTGTCTGGCCAAGTGGGGACAGGGAGCCAAGCCGAACTGGCAGAGCACGGGGCTGGGGACTCAGAAGACCTCCTCAAAGAAGCCACTGTGTTTCTCTAGAGCGGACCATTCTCAGGAGACAGGCGCAATCGCTAGCTGTCTTTCCTCTTCTGGGTAGAGACCTGGGCGGGGCTATGGCGCCTCAGTATGATACCTCATTCACATTCTAGTCTTCCCTGGGCCTCAGAGATTTTTCTCCTGGCTCTGAATCCTCTATTTTCTGTGACCAGAGGTTTTGGTTATTCCCACAGACAATGAAAAGCCCACACCTCCAGCTCTGCTGTGCCCTCAGGCTAATGTTCACAGGCTCCCTGAGGGCCAGGGAGGGCTGGAAGATGAGTCCCTGTGCTGGAGCCATCAGGCCCTCTGCTGGGAGCCTGCAATCCTCAGACCTGGCTGAGGGAATCTGGATGTTGCCTGTAGCCCTGGAGGCAGTATGGGGTCACTGTCAGACTCTACCCATCTGGATTCATTCCTCATCTCTGGCCTACCTGCTTCTCTTTGCTGCTGTCTGTGGATGGGCCATCTGATGCCAATATCCCAGTTTAACAGTAACATGAGTGGTGTCAGAGAGGAGAAAAATGAGCTGTATTCCCCCTTCTGGTTATGATTCCCCTCCTCCAGGTGTGTGGGGCTTCCGGTGAGGACTGAGCTGCAGGGTTTAAGAGAAGTGGGAGGAGAGAGATGTGCTACCCTGAGCTGCTCACTTAACCTCAGAAATGTGGAGAACTAAAAAGCAGCTTCGTTGTATACCTGGGTCTGATTGAAATCCGAATCTAGTGGATCTAAAGAAGGTAGGTCAGAGGTTCCCAGGGAGATCAGTTCCTGTCGCCTCGGGGTTTACCTCAGTAACAGAGACTTGTTCAGGCCTTCCTGGGGAGAGGCCTCCTCAGTACCTTACCAGCACCAGCTGGTGTGATCAGTTTCTAATCAGAGGGTTTGGTGAGAGCCCCCAGGGAGCAGCAGGCTGGAGAGCCAGAGGAGGCCCATCTACCCAGAATCCTCCTCTTCCCCCCACATTGGCACAACATGGAAGAACAGTCCAAGAACCTGCTTTCCAGGTACAGAAATAGTATGGAAGGGTGGGGTGCGGGGGCTGGGGCTGCCACATGCTGCTTTTCCCTGGGCATTCTGGGTAAGAATAATAATGAGGCTATTAATAACTCCTTACCTCTGTCTTAGAGACCTTTCTCAAGATGTTTTCACCGCCTGCGCACCCAAGAGCTCAATTGATTTTTCAAGACAGCCCTGTGCATCTGTTGGGTCATCGCCCCCATTTGGTAGATGAAGAAACTGAGGCATGGGAAGAAGCAGGTTGGTCATGAACGTCACACAGCTAATCGATGGCCAAGTAGAACCAGGCCCAGGTTTCCTGAGGTCATCATTCCAGTTGTCTTATTGAAAAGTGGTCCCCAAAAGCCAAGGCTCTGCTAGGCTCTTCTGAGGTTACTCCTGGGGCTGGTGTAGGCAAAGTCCCCTGAAGCAGTTCATTTGTTCCCTAGGGGAGTAGGGAAAGATCCATTTATGCCACAATTCCCATGATGCATTGCCCTATGCCAGGGCCCATTAGCGGAGAGTAGTTTGATTATGTTTTAAGACATGGGGAGCCGGATGTGGTGGCGCACGCCTTTAATCCCAGCACTTAGGAGACAGAGCCAGGCGGATTTCTGAGTTCGAGGCCAGCCTGGTCTACAGAGTGAGTTCCAGGACAGCCAGGGCTATACAGAAAAACCCTGTCTCGAAAAAAAAAAAAAAAAGGCATGGGGTTTGGGCTGGTGAGATGGCTCAGCGATTAAGAGCACCAACTGCTCTTCCAAAGGTCCTGAGTTCAAATCCCAGCAACCACATGGTGGCTCACAACCATCCGTAACGAGATCTGATATAAGATGGGGTTTCGTCTGGGCATAGTGGTGTGTGCCAGAAAGATCAGTACTCGGGAAGCAGAGGCAGGAGGATTAAGCAAATTTCAGGGCAGTTTGGGCTATACTGTAAGACTGTGACTTCGAAAAATAAGGACCAGGGTTGTAACTCAGTGGCAGAATGCCTTAGGTTCAATCCCTAGCACATATACACACTTATGACGGGGGTGAGGAAGAGGAGAGGAGAGGTGGAAGGAAGGAGCCTAAGCTGACCTCAAACTCCAGGGTTCAAACAATCCCTCTGCCTCAGCCTCCTGAGTGGTAGCTAAGACTAAAGATGTACAGTAAAACCTTCCTTACCATCACAGGACTCGCAGCTAAGGCAGATGGAAAACACTTAGGTCATCCTGAACTCACTTAGGAAATAGGATAGCATAGGGTATCATGGAAACATGGAGGGGAGCCCTAAGTAAGCCTGGGGTATCAGAAGGGACTTCCTGGAGGAGGAAGTACACTGACTGGTCCTTTACCAAGATTATTCTCCCTGACTCGATGCCTCTTCTCAACACCCATCTATACCCTTCCTTGCCTCTCTCCTGGCATCATTCTACTCTGGTTTCTTTCAGGTCTGGTGCAATCAGGGAGCAGTAGCCACATTTGTTGCCACACCAGATGAACACATGCCAAGGGTTGCCATGTCAGACTCCACAGCTACACATGGACAAGAGAAGAGTTCACCTTGGATTTGCACTAATGAAGCTGTGGCCCATGTAGACCCTAGAGCATCATGGGCTATCCCTTCCACCCAGGCTTCTCGTACGTGCAAACACCTACCTTACTTTAAAAATCTGCTGGTCAGATTCTCGGTGCTGTAGCTAACTCCTGGCTCTCAAGGCTTCTCTGTCTAACCTGGATCCGTCATCACTGGATTTAATCTTCATCTTGGTCTTTGGCAGAATCTGGACTTTTGGTTATAGTTTTCCAAACAAGGTGTCCCTTAGACTCGAAATGTGTCATCAGAGAATTCCCACCTTCTCAGTATGAGGTAAACCTCGATGGTTCCCCCGTGAGCTCACTACCTCAGCCTTCCTTCCTCTTGGGGCCGCTCCACTTCTTTGAGTTATTTGGTTGTTGGTTATTATTGTTTTGTTTTGAGGCACAATCTCACACTGTAGCCCAGGCTAGCCTGGAGCTCACTATGTAGCCCAGGCTGGCTTTGAACTTTCTGCAATCCTCCTTCCTCAGCCTCCCAAGATTTATGGTTACAAGAGTATACCTCTGCAATCAGCTTTTCTCTCCTCTAGTTGAGGGGTATGAGGAGAGAGAAAGAGTAGACTCAAGGGCTGCTGTTAGCTCATGGCACCAGAGAGGAGGCAAAGGCCTTGGAATTGGCAGAAGCAGAGCAGGTAGGGAGAGTACAAGAGACTCTTTGTCCCCCCCCCCCC
>LR749604.1:0-255115 GCA_902729485.2 Mus minutoides | reverse complement strand
AGAAGAAGAAGAAGAAGAAGAAGAAGAAGAAGAAGAAGAAGAAGAAGAAGAAGAAGAAGAAGAAGAAGAAGAAGAAGAAGAAGTGGTGAGTGGTGTTAGATCTCCTGGAGCTGGAGTTACAGGTAGCTGTGGACCACCATGTGGGTGCTGGGAACTACTGAACCAGGGTCTCCAGAAAATCAACAAGTGCTCATAACTTCTGAACTCTCTCTCCAGTGGGCTGGACTGAGCCAAGTCCTCCCACATCAATTATTAATCAAGACAATGCCCACAGGCCAGAGTGATGGAGGCAGTTCTTCAGTTAAGCGTCTCTCTTCCCAGTGACTCTAGGCTGTCTCAATGGTACTAACTCACCAGGACACTACCTTTGGGTGAAGTGTTCTAAATTTACACCAAATTTGTCGCTTGTGTTTTCCAACTCTCCTATGAATTCCCAATTTAAAAAAAAAATGTTTTTTTGTCTACCTAATCTATCAGTCATTGAAAGAAGTATTCACTATGCCACCACAATACTGCAGTTGTGAGTGTTTTCCCTTATAATCTGTCAGCTGTTACTCTATATCTCTCTGAGGCTATGCTTCCAAGAAGCTGGTTTTTGCTGATTATTTTAATTAGACCCCCAACTTCCTATCTGAGGATAAGATTGAATTTGTGGCTCTGCCTTCCTAGGGTGTAAGGATTACAGGAAGGCACTGTCATACCTGGTTTATGCAGCCCGGGGGCTTCATGTAGGCCTTCTGCCAACTGAACTATCTCCCCATCCCTGAATCTTATTTCTTTAATGCGATTTGAGAATCTTTTAGTGTAGTGCTTAATCTAGTCACATTTAATAGAACTGAAACCAATAATATACAGAATCATTTCTGCCGTATCTTGTACATTCTATTTGTCCTTTTTTTTTTAAGGGTTTTTTTTGTTTTTTTTGGTTTTTCGAGACAGGGTTTCTCTGTATAGCCTTGGCTGTCCTGGAACTCACTCTGTAGACCAGGCTGGCCTCGAACTCAGAAATCCGCCAGCCTCTGCCTCCCGAGTGCTGGGATTAAAGGCCTGCGCCACCACGCCCGGCCCAAGATTTTTTTTTTTTTTTTTAAGATTTATTTTATTTATTATATGTAAGTACACTGTAGCTGTCCTCAGACACTCCAGAAGAGGGTGCCAGATCTCGTTACAGATGGCTGTGAGCCACCATGTGGATGCTGGGATTTGAACTTATCACCTTCGGAAGAGCAGTCGGGTGCTCTTACCTGCTGAGCCATCTCACCAGCCCCGATTTTTTTTTTTTTTTAATTGTGTAAACTGAACAGTGGTGGCGCAAACCGTTAGTCCCTGCACTCGGGAGGCAGAAGCAGGTGGATCTCTGTGAGTTGGAGGCCAACCTGGTCTACAGAGCTAGTTCCAGGACAGCCAAGGCTACACAAAGAGACCCTGTCTCAAAAATCACACACACACACACACACACACACACACACACACACACACACACACACACACGAGTTTGTGGGTCTGAGTGCAGTTTTGTTCTTTTGAGTAGAGCTCCCACTGAGGCCAAAGGTGTCCAATTACAAGCATTTGTGAGCTGCTTCAGCAGGTGCTGGGAACCAAACTCTGGTCCTCCAGGAGAGCAGCGTGTGCTCTTAAACTACTGGCCTAGCTCTCCAGGCCCTGTCCCATCTTTTCTCTCTTGCTTTTCTTAACTTCTTTTGCATTAACTGGGTCCTTCACTCCTGTCTGTCTGTCTCCCTCCCTCCCTCCCTTCCTTTGTTCTATCATGGTGAGTGTTTGTGACAGGGTGACCTCAAGCTCACTATATAGCTCACGTTGGACTTGAACTCAAGAAGGCAACCCTCCTCAGCCTCCCACTTGCTGAGATCACAGACACGCACCACCATGCCTGACCCAGCTTTTTCAATAAAAATGTAGTGAAGTATTACTTTGTCTTGGTGCCAACCTACATAACATGGAGAGACAAGGAAAGGCTGGGCTGCTTGGTAGCAGAGCATGTGCTAAGCACATGAAGCCGGTGATTCGATTCCCAGGTTAAAAAAAAAAAAGAAGAAGTAAATAGAGTAAAGTGAGAACCTTGGCAACAAAGAGAAAATTAGTCACAAGGTCTTATCTCTGGAGTTGACACCAGTTCATTAGTAAAGACAGTGTGTCAGGCACGCGTTCTCCTGCATCCGGATAGCCATCCTCGTGACTCAGGCAGCAAGCTGCAATTTGGAAAGTCCTTGAGGAAAGTTCCCCATAAAGGCATATGGGTCCGAGGCCTTCAGAGAGTTTTATAACTGTTCACCTCCTTCACCTCCGCATGCGCACACGGGGCTCCCTTCTTAACCTCCAGGCATGCGCACACGGGAGCTCCCGTCTTAACCTCCAGGCTGTGCTGCTTTGTGTTTTCAGAGGTGACACGTTGCTCCACTGTCATTCTGTCAACTTTCACACCAGACGATCATGTTTCCAAAAATAGAGGCCGACCTAATCCCCCTGAGCCTCTGGTCTCTTTCATTAAAGAAAAAAGAATATTGGGCTGGCTCAGTGGGTCAGGGTGCCTGCCGCCAAGCCTGAGTTCAGTCCTCTGGACGCATGTGGTGAAAGGAGAGAACCTGTTCCCACAGGTTGTCCGCTGTCTTACACACACACACACACACACACACACACACACACACACAGAGAGAGAGAGAGAGAGAGAGAGAGGATAGATAGATAGATAAGCAGATAGATAATAGATAGGAAAGAAAGAAGAAAGAAAGACGAAGGAAGGAAGGAAAGGAAGGAAGGTAGGTCAAGCAGCGGTAGTGCACACCTTTAATCCCAGCACTAGAGATGCAGAAGCAGGCAGGATCTCTAAGTTTGAGGCCTCCGTGATCTACATAGTGAGTTCTAGGACAGCCAGGGCTACATAGAGAAACTCTGTCTCAAAACAAAACAAAAATGTAAGAATATATAGAAATATATATGTGTGCATGATATAAATGAAAAAGAATATTCTCAAATTGCAAAGTTAAACCTTTCATTGCAAGTACTTATCTAAATGAGACTTGGATGTCTTTTTGGTTCCAGAAGCCAATGGAACTTTTCTGCTCACAACATCAGTACAGCCCTGCTTGTCCCACTTACCGATTTTATTGTAAATAGAATAAAATTTGAAAAAATGCCACTTTGTCGTTCAGCTTGCCTCAGAAGGGCTGGAAGTGCAGCTGGCCTTGAGGCAGCAGTGAGTGAACTCACAGAAAGCTTCCCTTGACAATGGACAGCGCTGGCCCTGGGGGTTCAAACACAGTCACAATCCTTGCTCCTCCACAGTTATAGATTCACCTTGTGCCACCCTGGGACTATGTGAGGCCTGAAGCAGGTGGCTCCTGCTTCACCCCTTCCTTCAACAGCTGTCCTCCCTGCCTCACTTCAGATGTGTCCACAAGTCCCTGTCATGTTAACGAGCACGCATACCAGCTAACGAGGTCTTGGACAAATGCCCTCGGTCCAGTTTATTCTGCAGGACATGTCCTAAGTGGTTTCATTTTTCTTGTTTGTTTGTTTTGCTGTATTGGGGATTAAACCCGGGGTCCAGTAAGTGCTCGGTAAGCACTGTGCCGCTGAGCTAGACCCCTTCCCATCCTACCCTAAGCATTCTACAGTCTACCTCTGCACCAGGTTATCTATGGATTCTCTGCTAATGGCCCAGGCCTTGCCTCCCCTTCTTCCCAGCAGCAGAAACTGCCTACATTGACTGTAGTTGTTCTTTCTCTTTCCATTCCTTCTGTCAGTCTATAGACACAGCTCTCCTTAAGGTCACAGTGCTTTCTGTATTGCTAAACTCAATGTGAACCTTTTGGTCCTGTGTGTGTATGTGTGTGTATGTGTTTGTGTGTATGTGTGCTTGTGTATATATGTGAGTGTGTGTCTGTGTGCACACGTGTGAGTGTGTGCATATGTGTGAGGGTATGTATATCTGTGTGTGAGGGTGTGTGGGTGTTTTATCTGTGTGTATATGTGTGAGAATGTGTGTCTGTGTGAGTGTGTGTTTGTGTATCTGTGAGTATGTCTGTGTGTGAATATGTGTGTATGTGAGTGTGTACAAATGTGGGGGCAGGGAACTCAGATTATCCACAAGATCAGTGACTGCTTTTAACCTCTGAGCCATCCCTTCGCCCCTGGTCCTTCCCCCTCCCCCCCTCCCCCGCTGCCCCGGACCTGACATCCTGTTTCCACATCCGAGCAGAGCATCCCTCTCTCGTGACTCTCCCTTCACTTCTGTGCACACACTTTGATCCTTGGCTTGGTTTTGCCTCCACTTCTTTCCAGCCTTCTCACCTACAGTTACGTGCTGGGTCCTGAGACCGGACCTGTCCTCTCGACCTAATCCTGCTCCCAGACCTGGCCTTCATACACACAGCTTTCATTGCTGTCTCTGCTAATTTTCCCAAGTTTGTATTTCTACATTAGTCCCACACACCCAATTGCCTATTACACAGTCGACTTGGGCAGATCAAAGTCACCACGAACCAACCAACGGGTCCAAGGTCACTCAGGCGTACTCCCCACACCTGCTGCTCTTCTGGGAGTTCTCCTCACAAATGGCACCCCCTTCCCCCCCCCCAATTACGGAAACTGAGGCAGGATAGAAAGACAAGGAGAGTTAAGGGGGCATGAGAAGGAAGCCCCTTATCCAGAGTCTACTTAGAATCCACTGCGATGAACAGACTTTGATGCAAAGTTTGCCTACATTGAGAGATTATTCCTTTAATTTAGAAATATACGGAAGTAGCATTGAACTGTACTGAAGGCCCAAGCATCTATGGCCAAGCATAGCCTTGCTTTGTTGCCAGCTATAAACCTGCAACTCTCCAGGAAGTTCATAAGGAAGACTATAAACTCTATTTACAGTAAAAGACAAGCTGTAACCCCCTGGTGCCACCTCTGGAAACTGTACAGAACTCATCAGGCCGTAATGTTGCTCAAGGCACCTGAGGAACCACCCTGTTATCCCATTTACCCCAAAAGAAAGAAAAGTTCCTTAGCAACTGTGTGCACTTGCCACCAAAATCTCATAAATGGCTACTACTAAGCACAGAAGGTGACTCTCTCGAGAAGTCCATGCCCAGACTTGGGCATATACTGCCTTTTCCCTAAATGTCTCTTTCTATTAGCACTCATGCTTTAAAGTATGTTGAAACTCTCCTGCCCCCTTTCTTTGAGACAGGGCCTGTGGTCTAGGCTGCCTTGAACTTGCTGGGTAGCAAGGGTAACACTAAATTCTTGATCCTTCTGCATTCACATCCCAAGTGTTGGGATGACAGTTGTGCATGACAACAAGAAGCTGTCCTTTTCTGTCTGTCTGTCTATTCATCCATCCATCTATCATCTATCAATCTATCTATCTATCTGTCATCTATCTATCTCCCTATGTATATGTGTTCACATGTGATGGATACAGATATATATATATATACAATATATACACACATATATATACATATATATACATATATATATGCACATGTGTATGACATATGTTTGTAGATTTAAGGTTGATATTGAGTGTCTTCCTTGGTCACTCTCCACCTTAAACAGGACCTCTCACTGAACTCACTCCATTCTAGCTAATTGTCTGGCCAGCTTGCTCCAAAGACTCCCTGTCTCCACCTCCTGTACTGGGGCTATGGGGGGGGGGGCTGAGACTCACACCCACCTTTTACATGGGTTCTAGGGCTCCCAGCTCTGGTCCTCATGCCTGGAAGTGCTTTGCCTGATGAACCATCTTCCCCAACCCAAATCTCTTTAATTATTGTCTTATGTAAATTTTGAGTGTTTTACCTGCATATATGTTTGTATATCAAATGCACACCTGGTGCCCATAGAGGCCAGAAGAGGGCATCAGATCTCTGGAACTGAAGTTATAGCTGGTTTTGAGCCTGCTACGTGGGTGCTGAGAATTGAACCTGGGTCTCTGGAAAAGCAGCCAGTGCTCTTAACCACGGAACCATCTTTCTAACCCGGAAACCTTTTCTCGATAAGCTTCAAATCTGCTTCATACTAACTCATCCTGAAATTCTTTTCTGTAGTGAAATCAAGAATCCTTGCTTTATCCAGGATGTAGTGGCACACTCAGGAGGCAGAGGCAGGGAGGTCTCTGAGTTCAAGGCCAGCCTGCTCTACAGTGCTAGTCTCAGGACAGCCAAGGCTACACAAGAAACCCTGTCATGAAAAACCAAACCAAGCCAAGTCAAACAAAAAAGAATCCTTGCTTCACCTGTAGTAGAGATCTCAGGAAAGAACTCAGGCTGCTGCAGGTGGTATTGGGGAGTGCTGGCCCCGCTTCACAGCTGTTGACAAAACCCGGAACCTGGACCTATCTGACATTCTTTTCCTCATCAGTCAAACCTATGACCAACTCCTATCCTTAAATAGCTCTAAGCTGTCCCCTTCTAACTCCCTCTGCTCAGACTCTATCCTAGGCTGCTTCCTTATTTCCTCCTGGCTACAGTAGTGATCTCCTAGCTGATGTGCCTAAACTCAACTAAGTTCTTTCCCCAAACCTACTGTCAGTTAGAGATTAATTCTGAGGACAAATGTGACCCCACCAGACTACATATTAAACCTTTGTTTGAGGTTTCCTAGTGGTTTTAGGCAAAAACAAAATATGGCCCGGACCCTGAGGAGCCCTCCTAGACCCTGGCTCCTTGGTTGTTTTGATTCCCTTCCCGCCTGCCCATGGACTTCTTTCCCACCACAGGGCCTTTGCACTTCCTGTTTAGTTAGTTAGGTCTCTACCAACTGTAGAAATATGCTGTATTTCCTAGTTTTGTTTCTTGGTTGGGACATATTTTGATTATATAGCATAAGTTTGTCTTTGTTTCTTTGTTGCTCTTTGGTCTCTGAGTCAGGGTTTCTCTGTGCATCCCTGTCTATCCTGGGTGGCTTTGTAAACCACAATGGCCTTAAACTCAGAGAGCTCTGTCTGCCTAGAAGTAAGGGTGTGCTGGTGCACACCACTACATCTGTTGGACTCGGTTGCTTCTTACCTGGGCATGTTACTTATCCTCTCTGACTCTCCTGCCTCCACCTCCTCAGGGCTGGATAACAAGTGTATGCCACCATGGTCATTCCCCAGCGGTGCTGGGGAATCAAACCTGGGACCTTGTGCACGACAGGCAAGCACTTTACCAAGGGAGCTATATCGCCAGCCCCATCAAGGGTTGCCATTGCAGATATCATGCTACTATATCTAGCTGAGCCTGTCTGAGTTTTTATAGTTTGAAAATACACCACAAATGTAAAAATGTATGATTTTATAGCGTGACTAATTCAAAAGCCACTGCACACAGCCCTAGACTGTGACTCAGTGCCCCTATCCATAGTCAACAGTACCTCGTGCCCGCGCTAAGAAAGACAAGGCAAGGGAATAGTGAAGCTCTCCACCACCGTGGCAGCTAATCAGCATTCCATTACTCATCCCACCACCTTTATCTACTCTTATCCTCACTCTTCTCAGACATGAAATGGGCTAACACCTTCCAATGGGGTAGTCCAATGGGTAGAAAGCCCATTCCATCTTCTTCTTACAGAGCTTGGCAGGTGCTGTCCACTCAAGGTGATTTTGTGACTCAGAAGAAAACATCCTTTCCCTATCTTGGTAATTCCAGCTGTGCTTGTGCTTGTGTGAGCAGAGATGTGAGCACACCCAGAGACAACGGGCTGTTAGGGTTGTCAGTAGAGGAGAGGATTAATGGCCTTTTCTTTTTCAATCAGTGTACACTCGTGAAGCTTCCGGGATCTCCAGCTACTATTCGTCTTATGGGAAATTATTCTGTGGCTCTTGAAGTGCATGCTGGGGGTGGGGTGGCTGGAGGAATAGATGGTCCGGGTTGCTTTTAGTTCATTCTATCATGTGCTATAGTTCATCAGCTGAGTTTAGTTCACCCACCCATCCTCTGCCTCCAATTCCAAGCTACAGAATTTAAAAGCTTAGAAAGTTGTTGTTTGGTCTGCACACCTTTAAATCCCAGCACTGGAGAGGCACAGGCAGGCTGATCTGTGTGAGTTCCAGGCTAGCCTGGCATACAGAGCGAGTCCAGGACAGCAGAAAGAAAGTTGTTTGGGGAATGGGATGGCATTGTGCTTGTCTAGCCTGCACAAAGCACTGGTTTTTATCCCCAGCACCACAGAGAATGGAGGTGCTGGCATACATCCCACAATCCCAGGACTCTGGGGGATCAGAAGTTCAGGGTCATGTGATCAATGTTATCACCCAACTGCACAGGGAGTTTGAGGCCAACCTGAGCTGAACACATTGTCTCAAAAAAAACAAACTACAGGGGACTGGAGAGATGGCTCAGCGGTTACGAGGCCTGGAAAGATGGCTCAGTGGTTATGAGCACCGACTGCTCTTCCAGAAGTCCTGAGTTCAATTCCCAGCAACCACATAGTGGCTCATAACCATCTGTAATGGCATTTCATGCCCTCTTCTGGTGTGTCTGAAGACAGCAACAGTGTACTCATATACATCAAATAAATAAATAAATAAATAAATCTTAAAAAAAAAACAAGAAAAAAACAAAAAAACTACAAACAAGCCATGTTGTCTTTTGCTTTTAAGGGAGGATTTGGTTTTGTTCCAAAAACTTAGGAAACTTGATCAGCTATGGGAATTTTTACAGTTCAACTTGACTGGACTTAAGGTTAGAACTGCTAAACTCTTAAACAGAATTTTGGAAGCCTGTGTTTAGGATGTATCTCAGTGTTGGAGTATGCTTGACCTGCACACTTAAAGCCTTAGGTTTAGTATCTACATGAGTGGGAGAAGTGGAGATTGGAAAGGGAGAAATAAATCAAGATTGATCGTTTTTATCCCCATGTCTAAGGTGAGCTCACTTGAAGGAACACCTTGACCTAAGCAACAGTAAGGTTATTTAACATATTTATTGATTATGCCAGGGAGACTGCTCATACATTTTCCTGGAGAAATATTGACCCACTTGATTGCGTGGTACTTCCCCAGACCTCACTAAGGATTTTATGCAATATACCATAACACCTTGTTAAAATTTGAAAAATTCTGTAAAGTATCTAGCCTCAGGGGTTTGAGCTGAGAGATTGTAGGCATGCGTTTCCAGAAGATTTCAGCCTCTCTTGTCCCCAGCTCAGCTTTTTTTCTATCATTTGTCTTGTGTCCTGTGTGGGCACAGATGAGCCTGGCTAAGACTCCTTGAGGCCCCTATCGGGACATCAGCACCTCGGACAGCAACACCACCCCCTGGGAAGTAGGCCTAAGGAATTTGCTAAAGCTCTGGACTATTTTTCCTAGCTATAGAGAGGCTTACACGAGGAAGCTTGCCTGGGAAACGCAACCGATTGTTTTCTAATGTTAAAAACACAAGGTTTAAGGTGGGGGTGGGAGGACAGTTAATGTGGTCTGAGTAGAAGAAGCAAATGCGTTTCTTATCTTTTTCCACCAGCCGGTTCCAGCGCTTCTCCTCTGACATTATTAAAAGCCTGGCAGGTACTTTGAATGTTTGTTTCCATCGAGTTTCCTTGACACTTTAATCTGCAAACACTCCTGGCTTATTTCCTTTCCCAGGTGTTGTAGGTTGCCTAGCCACTACATTTTCCCAGCCTCGCCTGCCCAGCAACCAGGTAAATGGATAAGGTAGGTTATGAGTGGGCAGGGGAATCCTGTCTGCTCTAGTCATTTTAAAAAGAGACATGCTCAAGCCACAAGTGGGTCCCAGAGGAGGAAAGAGAGGCATAGCAAGGCGGCCCCTTCACTGCCGAGTGAAGTCAGGCCTGCCCTTGATGAAATCAAGTCTTCCAAGAGGGGTGGGGGCACAGTAAAAAAAATAAAAATTAAAAAGAAGAAAAGAGATTAAACCTTTGTAGGAGATTGGTTTCTTTGAGACATGGTTTCTCTTGGCTTGGCTTGGCTGTCCTAGAACTTGCTCTGTAGACCAGGCTAGCCTTGAACTCTGTCTTAGTCAGGGTTTCTATTCCTGCACAAACATCATGACCAAGAAGCGAGTTGGGAAGGAAAGGGTTTATTCAGCTTACACTTTCCACACTGCTGTTCATCACCAAAGGAAGTCAGGACTGGAACTCACACAGGGCAGGAAGCAGGAGCTGATGCAGAGGCCATGGAGGGATGTTACTTACTGGCTTGCTTCCCCTGGCTTGCTCAGCTTGCTTTCTTATAGAACCCAAGGCTACCAGCCCAGGGATGGCACCACCTACAGGGGCCCTCCCACCCTTGATCACTAATTGAGAAAATGCCTTACAGCTGGATCTCATGGAGGCATTTTTTCAACTGAAGTTCCTTTCTCTGTGATAACTCCAGCTTGTGTCAAGTTGACACAAAACCAGCCAGTACAAACTCATAGAGAATCTTCTGTCTCTGCCTCCTGAGTGCTGGGATTAAAGGTGAGTGCCACCATTGCCAGGAGAGATTGAGCTTTTGGACACCAAAATATGTTCCTCAAACAATGAGTGTGAAGTCATGGTACATGGATCGAAATGTATCTTACTTCTTGCCTAGCATGCATGAAGCCCTGGGCTCAGTCCCTACCTCAGTGTAAACCAGGTATGGTATAGTGTGCCTACAATTTTAGCACTCCAAAGGTAGAGGCAGGAGAATTAGAAGTTCAAAGTTATCTTTAGCTATTTATTAAGCTCCAGAACAGCCTACAGGAAGTGTGTGTGTGTGTGTGTGTGTGTGTGTGTGTGTGTATGTTGAGATTGGCTATTCATGGAATTTGCTATGTAAACCAGTCTTCCCTTGAACCCACAGAGATCTACATCCCTCTGCCTCCCAAGGGCTGGGATTAAAGATATCTACCACCACACTGGTTTTAGGCTAGCTTGGGATACATGAGAACCTGTTTAAAATAAATAAATGAATGAATGCTACAAGATGGATTTTAGTTTATGTATTTCAGGCAGTAGAAGGATAATATATGTTTTTCCCTACTCAATAGCATCTATGAAGTGTCTCTGTATATCAGACATCAGCAAGGTACTGGGACAATAGCCCGATTCTTCTACCAGATTCTCTGCCTGAAAGAGAAGTCAGAGGTGAAAGTACTGTGCACCAAGCACTATGAAAGTACTGTGCACCAAGCACTATGAAAGTACTGCGCACCAAGCACTATGAAAGTACTGCGCACCAAGCACTATGGTATGAAAATACAGGCCTACAGGATGCCAGAGAAAGGAGAGCCAATCCAGACAGAAGAATAAGGCCCTGAGCTAAGGTTTGAATATAGGCACATGGCTGGAACAGGAATTTCAAGGGAGAGGCTCCTCTGATCTAGCATTACTGTGCATATGCACACACTGTTGTGTCCCACAGCTGAAATACTCCTTTCTCTGATGACCAAGGCCCTGACTTGTGTCTCCTACCCTGTTCCCTGTGCACCCAATCAGGGTTACCTGTGAAAACAGGCTGAGAGCCTCACCCACTGGAGTGGAAGCAGTGTGGGTTAGCTGGCTCACGGTGAACAGCAGCACATGTGGGTGGAGACCTGGGCGTATGCGCTCCGCATGCCTCCAATAGTTACTGTGTTGCCCCAAGGACTGAAAGCTCCAGCAAAATGCAGACACTGAATGGCTCCCGTGCTCCCGTGGCTGGAATTTTCCACAAGGCGTGAGGCAGAGCATGAAAAGCTCTAGTCTGTGTTCTGAAGCCCCAGAATCAACAGTGACTCTTGAGTGGCAGGTAGCCCATGAGATAGAGGGCCCGAGAGATGGATCAGTGGGTGAAAGCACTTGTCATGAAGGCCCAGTGCTCTGAGTTCGATCCTCAGAGCTCAAAATGGAGAGAACCAATTCCCCAAAGTTGTCCTCTGACCTCTGCACATGTGAATACACACTCAAGGTGGTGTGTGCACACACAAACGCATCATACAGCCACATAATGATTAATAAGTATGTTAATTAAAAAGTAGAGCTTCTTCATGAGTTACTTCCCCCTGTGAACACCGTAAGGATGAAAGCAGGCAGTGTAAGCATTGTGGGGAGCGGGTGCAGCCGCATGGACCAAAGATGGCACTTGGCTTTATGCCAAGCCCCGTGACCTCCTTTTTTTTTTTTTTTTTTTTTTTAACCTCAGTCTCAGTCATGCGCAATAAAAGCAGCGCGTGTAACTCGTTGGAGAGATTAGCGCAACATCTCGCGATGCCATTCTATCAGCCAATCCTGCATGCTGCCTGAGACGTGTGTGTCTATGATTGGGTGGTGTGAGGTGGTGTGAGAATGGGAGTATAAATTGAGGGCAACCCCAGAGGAGGAGACCAGAAGGGCCAGTGACCAGAGTAGACAGATCAGCCAGGGGCCAGAGACCAGACCGGCCAGACCAGCCAGGAGCCAGAGAGCAGCTGCGTCAGTCCAGAGACCAGAGTGGCCAGAGACCAGAGACCAGTGTAGCAGCGTTAGGCCAGAGAGCAGCAGATGAGGAGAGCAGCACCAGTGTTAGTCAGCCAGCGTAGGAGAGAGCAGAGTGAGTGAGTGAACGGCTGCTGTGATACCAGGGAGAGAGAGAGAGAAAGAGAGAGAGAGAAGCAGAATGAAGCAGAAGCTGCGAAGGCAAGCTGCTTGAAACCACCTTGGCGTCCCATGTCGTTTATTCCCACAGTCTCTGCTGGTCAGAGACGTGTGGGCGCGCGGCAAAGCATCAACACACAAACCCCTTGAAGACACAGAACCATACTCCTGAGGGACCATTCTAAAGAACTAAGCATGAACTCCTAAAGCCAGGCGGGCACACTTGCCAACTCCTGGCCATGGCCAAGTCTCTTGTCTCCAGTCTTCCCTTCTCACTTTGCGGCTGAATTCAGAAATGATCCTTGAAGGTCTCACATTATCCAGTGACATCTTTTCAACGTTTGTTTGTTTATTTGTTTGTTTCAAACCTGGAAGCATTCGGCGTCCTTTGTGCGCTGTGTTCTGGTACAGCTGTGCATCAATCGCTGTGTTTATGTCCTGACTCATGTCCGCCGGCACCAAAGTTCCCGACATGGGCTGGTGAAGCTGCGTTGAGACCGGGTCTCACTGTCCCTGGCAAACTGCAGTGGCTGTGGTCCAGAAAGGTCCTTGGCAGGAACAGTGAAGAGTGGGGTGTGAGGACAGGCTGCTGAGAAAGAGTCAGGAGTTGCAAGTCCTGGGAAAAGCTTCCCCTAAATGGAAGCAGCATTTAACTGCAGAAAAGAAAAAAACAAAAACAAACAAACAAAAAAACAACCAACAGTTTCTGTAATATTGGGGCAATGCACTGCGGCTTAGCAGGAAGCTTAGCATGTGAAAAAAATTAAATCTCTTACCAGTTTGCTATTTTCTCTCTCTCTCTCTCTCTCTCTCTCTCTCTCTCTCTCTCTCTCTCTCTCTCCTCCCCCCTCCTCATCTTACCTCATCAGCTCCCTCTCTTCTGTTCTGCCAGCTCCCTGACCCTTCTGAAGGCTCCAGGGCGGCTTGCTCCCCCTCCCCCCATACCTCCCGCTGCTCATCTGCCTTCTCCCCTTCCCCAATTTTGTTTCCCACTCTCTGCTTCCTTCCCACTCCTGTCTTCTCTGCCTCCCTCATTTTTTCCCATTGAGGATCTCTGGGCCATAAGGAGAGCATTATCCTTTAGAAACCCGACCTCATTACTATGATTCTCCCACTGAGGCAGGCCAGAGGTAGAGGTCATCCCCCAGCCTCATCGCTGTTCCTGCTGGGATGAAGCTATTGAGAGAAGAGATACATCCTTCAAGAGTACCTACTGGAGCCATCCTCCACTCAGTGAATATGTATTTTTATTTCGGCTTTAAGATAATTTTAAAGTAGTGCAGGCATATCGCAGAGAACAGAGACGATGCAAAAGGGATGGAGGGAAATCTTGGATTCCTGTGGATGCTTCCATTGGGAGACAGCTCTCTCTTTTTTTTAAGATTTATTTATTTTATTTTATGTATATGAGTACACTGTAGCTGTACAGATGGTTGTGAGCCCTCGTGTGGTTGTTGGGTATTGAATTTAGGACCTCTGCTTGCTCTGGTCAACCCTGCTCGCTCCGACCCAAAGATTTATTTATTTAAAAATAAGTACACTGCAGCCGGGTGTGGTGGCACACACCTTTAATCCCAGCTCTCGGGAGGCAGAGGCAGGCGGATTTCTGAGTTCGAGGCCAGCCTGGTCTACAAAGGGAGTTCCAGGACAGCCAGAGCTGCACAGAGAAACCCTGTCTCAAAAAACAAAAACACACAAAAAAGTACACTGTAGCTGTCTTCAGACAGCACCAGAAGAGGGCATCAGATCTCATTAAGGGTGGTTGTGAGCCACTATGTGGTTGCTGGGATTTGAACTCAGGACCTTTGGAAGAACAGTCAGTGCTCTTACCCGCTGAGCCATCTCGCCAACCCAGGAAATAGCTCTTAATGGAGTTCTGCTTTCCTTCCTCTATTGTCTTGTCTTTTCTCTTCTTTTCTTTTCTTTTCTTTTCTTTTCTTTTCTTTTCTTTTCTGGGTTTATTTGCACACTTACAGTTATAGTATAAGTGCAATGTGGTACATACACGGTTTCACCATCCGCATGAGCAATTCTTTCGTGTTATTGTAAATTCTCTCAGCGTCTGTCTCTCTTTGTGTCTCTGTCTCCCCTCCCCCCCCTGCTTCCCCCTCTCCCCACCTCCACTCCACCCCTGAGCACATCCTGTTTCTTGGGATAGCACCCTGCCTTACCTCCTGAGTGCTGGGATCCCAAGCGAGCCCCATCACACCTAGTTCCGGCATCATCAACTCATAAAACATTCTTTAAAGGCAGATAGTTCATGCCTGTGATCTCAGCACTCAGATGGCAGTGGGAAGAGGGGTTGCTAGGAGTCCCAGGTCAGCTCAGGTTACATCGTAAGACCTTGTCTCAAAAAAATAAAAAAATTAAAATGTATGGTTGAGTAGGGCTTTATACATCTATAATTCCCAAAACTCAGAAAACTAAAGAGCTGGAGGAATTCAAGTTTGAAGCCATCCTAGGCTACAAAGTAAGATACTGTTTCAAAATATTAGTAGCAACAAAAACAACAAACCAGCTTTTAAGCCTGTAGAAAATATGGGGCCTTGTGTCATTCTGTTCACCAGGCTGCGCCGTCAAGGCCCCTTCTACACTTCAAGGTTGTTTCTTCTTGTCTCTCCTCCTGCGCTATCATTAGGTGTCCAGGTCCCTCAATGATGAGGGTGAGAAGGACAATGGAGGAAGGGATGGGGGAAGAAATCAGGCTGACTCCAAACCTTGCCTGCCTGCCATTCACTGAATGTATGGTGCTGGCTTACTGGCCTAATGTTTGTGAACCCTGTCTAAAAACTATCTGCATGGGGCTCTATGTCACGTGTCTGTAATCTCAGTAGCTTGGAGGAAGAGGCAGGAGGGCTTGTTAAAGGTTACACACAGGAACATATACATACATGCACATGCAAACATACACACAGGAGCAGCCTGGGATCCCCAAGTGTCCCCCTTCAGAAGGTTTCAGTCAGGATCTTTTAGGAGAGGAGGTTGGGCCCCTCAGCCTTGCTCAAGGTCAAGGTGAAGAGGCAGGCTTCGGGGTGGCTCCCTTCCATAGTCAGGCTCTGGCTTCAAGGATGGAGGAGGGGAATTACCCATCCACTATTTCATTTCTTCTCCTTTAGTTTGGTATTGATCTTGACTATTTTTCCGAGTTGGGAGAAACTTCTAGAACTTGTCGTCCTCGTCTCTGCCTTGTCAGTGATGCATGACCATGAGACTCCAACGAGAGAACAGCCGAGCAGATGCAGCTTCACACTGCAGAGTGTGAGACAATTGAGGAGCGTTCTCCCTCACCCTTCCCCTTATCCTGCGGGGGGCGGGGGGCTCTTTCCATCAGCTGGGAACTGATCACTCCACCCAGCAAGCACCCCCAAGCCCTCACACAGACAGAGTCAGACATCTCCGCTCTGCAAACATGAGACGGTGCCAACAGTGCAGCTTCCCTGCCAATGAACTAATGCTTCCATAGCCTGAGGCAGCCTGTGGATGTCTGAGAGAACACTGGAGGTCTGAGCTGTGCAGGCTGCGGGGAGGCTCTGTTTCTGCACTATTCTCCTCTTCTTGCAGAATTGGGCTGCCTCGCACTCCGTTCCCCAGGCTGGAGTGAGCGCGGCATGGCTGGACAGTGGGACGCTGGACAGAACTGGAGCTGAGAACACCCCCCCCCTCATCTTTCCCTGTAATGAACCAGTGTGTTTCCAAAGGGATGGCCTCATCTTCAGCTTTATTATCATCTCCCATGGAGAGAGGAAGTGAGCAGCTGGTATCGTACTTCCAAAGCCCCCAAATGAGAGGTTTAAGAGACAAGCTTCGGTTACAGTTGCTGGGGTGACTGCCTTGAACCACAGGACCTGACTCAGAAGCAGTGAGGGCTGCCAGGCTTCTTTATTGGGTAAATAGAACCCAGAGTCAATAATTTGTTCCAGCAACCTACTTGTACCAGCAAATGTACCTCCTAGGAGATCCGTCCTTCTGGATCGAGGCCATGGGTACAGAGTTTGGCCAGTGGACAGCCCCAAGGTTCGTTTTTTTCTCTTCTAGTCTGCCCTTCTCATCACCCTCGGCCTGTAGGACACTAAGCCCTGACCGTGAACTTCCCTAGGAGGAGCGAGGCTCACAGGGCAGGGCTAGGCCATGCTTTTCCCCTTGTGGGGAACCTCTCCTTGACTGTGTGGTTTATTGGAGAGCAAGTGAAGCAGGTCTCCTTACATTCGATGCTGATTTACATTCCCCGGGGAACCGCTGGGAAGAAATCATCCCCTTGTGAAAGAATGTGGAGTTTATGCATGAAAACACTTAGGAAAGGAAGTCCCCAGGTGGGAAGAGATTAGCTGACTCCAACAAAATCATATCCCAGCAGCATCCAATTTCTCCTGGGGACTGTCAGAGGGATTCAGGAAGAGCAGGACACACCCTGGACTACTCTGCCTCTTCCTATGGAACTTGCTCCCATCCCAGTGTCTGCCTCTTCCTATGGAACTTGCTCCCATCCCAGTGTCTGCCTCTTCCTATGGAACTTGCTCCCATCCCAGTGTCTGCCTCTTCCTATGGAACTTGCTCCCATCCCAGTGTCTGCCTCTTCCTATGGAACTTGCTCCCATCCCAGTGTCTGCCTCTTCCTATGGAACTTGCTCCCATCCCAGTGAGGACTTCTGCTCTGTCCTCCCTCAGACTCCTGAAACTTCTCTGCCTCACTCACATCTCCTGGCTGACACCAGGATAGTACCTTTCCATAAAGACAAGTTGGGAAGATAGACAGTGGTAGTGGCATTGTGTGTGTGTGTGTGTGTGTGTGTGTGTGTGTGTGTCCCCAAAGAGACCACAATTTTTTAAATTTTGCTTTATTTTGTTTGTTTTTCAAGACAGGGTCTCTGTGTAGCCCTGACTGTTCTGGAACTCGGCTCTGTAGACCAGGCTGGCCTTGAACTCAACAATCGGCCTGCCTCTGCCTCCTGAGTGCTGGGATTCAAGGTGTGCGCCACAGCTGCGGCAGCCACCACCGCCACTATCACCTGGCTCCAATGATACTTCTTGACTCCTGTGCCCTTTCTCACAGACAGCCTCTCCTCTCATAATGCCTTAAACCCATCCCTTGCTCCTCATCCCACTGGCATAGCCTTGTTCAAATTCTCAACATCTCTTTAGTGGACTGACTGTCTTTCCTGTCTGACTCTTGCCTCCTCTTTTGACTTCAGCCTTCCTAGTCAGTCTTGGAGATGTCTCATTCTTTAATAAAACTCAACTCAAATGTCACTTCCTCCAGAAAACGTCCTAGTACTTCCTGAGGCAGAGAGGACTTTTCATAAACTTCTCAGTAGCATTTCTCTCCATGTGTCAAATTACTGGCCAACATGTCTAACTTTCTAAAAACCCTCCAGTGTAAATCCTTCAAAGATCTAGACTTGAGCTTTTCTTTACATTCCCAGGTGCTAAATTTCCTCACACTGCATGATGGAGAAAGGACAGAGGGATATAGAAAGGAAATAGAAAAACCCATTGGAGACATAGAGAGGTACAGACTCAGTCCCACCTATTCCTTGCAGGCAGTAAAAGGTAATTTCCCTAGAAGTTCTTATTGCTGCATTAGCCAACTGTTCCCCATTCCCCATTGCACATTACCCATTACACAATGCTTATTTTCCTACTTCAATGCTACAGAAGGGTTTAGAATTCTAAAGGAGCAAAGGCCCAGGAAGATTAGGCAACTGCCAGAAGTTGCATGGTCAGTGACAAAAAAGACCAGTACCTAAGGTTTCCTGGCACCCAGGCCATGGCCCCGTGACACACCACCATCTAAAGGTCTCTCTTGGAGCCTTCCCTCCAGACAGCAGCACTTAATTATCAACATTAGTATTTGAAATTTCTATGCAGCTTTTGCTTCACTGGCTTATTATTATTTTATTATTAATATTATTATAATTATCCTTTTTAATTAGTAATTCAGTAAGCCGCTCAGGCATTGACAAAAACCAGGATGGGAAAGGGACAAACAGGGGGAAGGCCAAAGCCAAGCAAGGGGGCCTATGTGCCTATGACACATAGAAGTGAGCCAAATAACACAAGAAATGATGCTTTTAGGGAGGGGTTTACCTAGATGCATGTGGCCCAAGAGCCTTCTTAGTATAACTCTAGCGGGCAGAGCCAGAAAAAGCAAGTCAGCCACTAATCCCAGACCCATGACCAACTCTAGGCCAAGGAAGCTCTCTGCCCTGTTTGAAGGAGACCAGAGCGTGGCCCTTCGTCTGCAGGCTGGGAGCTAAAGGGAACTGCTTTAGATGTTCTGCGCCCACTAGAGCTCCCATTCAGTGTAGGCTGGCATCCCTGCATGGCAGAAGGGAGGGGTCATTGCAGCGTTTTGTTCCCAGGGTCCTACAGCTGCCTCAGCTTCAGCACTGAACTCAGAGTTCCCTTTGCCCATCCCTATCTACCTTCCTTTAATGAGAATATGCTTTTTTCCTGTCCTCTGGGTACCACGATGAATCTCAAGACCTTGTCATGGGTAGAGGGGAAGGCAAGAACAATGAATGCCTTTATTGGTCCATTCACAGCTATCTCTCACCATGCTTAAAAAGACAAAAAAAAAAAAAAAAAACCCGACCAAAAATTAAATTAAATTAAAGTTAAAGGGCTGACGAGATGGCTCAGCAGGCAAGAGCACTGACTGCTCTTCCAAAGGTCCTGTGTTCAAATCCCAGCAACCACATGTTGGCTCACAAACACCCATAATGAGATCTGACGCTCTCTTCAGTGTGTCTGAAGTCAGATACAATGTACTTATGTATATTAATAAATAAATTTTTAAAAATGTTAAATTAAATTTTAAAAATCCATGGGAGTTAAAAAAAAAAAAAAAAAGAGCTGCATAGTTGGGAACACAGAGCTGCCAAAACCCTACAGTCAGATTAGATTTCAGGCCTCCTCCTGGGAGAACGGCAGAGATGGCTCATCCACTGGGCCTATTGGATGCCAATGTGTCATATATATGTAGTTATATGACCCCTCATAGGTGGATTCCATCTGGAGAATTTGACAGGTTTTCTAACTTCATCTGGGTCACACAGTGATTGGAACAAACTATCACCAAAACTCATGGGCTATAGAACCTATGTACTCCCCAAAACGGAACTGAGGTCTCCAAATCCCGGTATTTAAGCTGTGTTGAGCTCAGCACAACTCATCCATATTTGGGAGACAGAGGGTACCCAGTAAATTGTTAAGATAATTAAATGAGATCACCCTGGCTCAATAAATAAATAACTTGGCGTGGTTTATTTAGCAGGCATTCACGAGATGTTTTTGTTTGTTTGTTTGTTTCTCCTTTTAGGGCTGATCAATAATTTGAACTCAGAGCTTGGAAGCCTCGGAGCTCAAAAATGCTCTAAGAAGCCCAAGGGTCGCGCACTCATCGCTTCTGGGGTGCGCGATAGGAGGCAGGGGAGAAAAGCTGGAAAAGAGGGTTTGGCTCCAGGAAGCAGAAAAGCCGGTTCCAGCTGCGCGCCCCTCGCGCCGCCGCCGCCTCCTCCGGGCTCCCCGACTTCCCGCTCCGCCCCGCCCCGCCCCACCCCTCCCGGGAGCTGGGTCCGGAGTGCCTGGTGGGCTGATTCTGGAGCGTGGAAGGGAGCACGGAGGCGAGAGGCAGGCTGTGGCGGCGGGAGGCGGGGACCCTCCATGCCGCTCCCCCAAGTCGGCGCGGAGCCGCCTCGGGCCGGGCTGAGAGCTGAGCGCGGCGGAGCCGGAATGCGGGGCTCCCGGGACCGTGTAGGGCGCGCGGGGCGGCGGCGGGCGAGCGGGAGCTGTCCACGGTGCTGAAACAGCGGCGGCGACAGCGGCAGGGACGCGGGCCGGGAGCAGGGAGCTCTCCTGGAAGCTGCACCGCGGCCGCGAGGCGGGGACGCCGTTGCTCGCCGGCCCATGCCCGGTCCCCGAGCCCCGCGAGGAGGCGGGACGGTCCGCAGAGCGACAGGTAAGGAGCCGTCTGGGGGCGCAGCGGGAGCGCAGAGCTAGGCACCGAGAGAGCTGGGGAATGCTGGGGGAGCCTAGCAGTGTTGAAGCTCCAACCCCTACAGGTCCTCGCACTCCTTCAGAGCTCTGGCCAGGTCCAGCTCCACTCTTCACCTCCTTGTTGGGTGACTCTAGAAGAGACTTGAGGCATCCAGACTGTGATAGGCACCTGGGCACCTTGACCCTGTACCTCCAGGCCTTGGCCCTGACCTGAGACAGCTCTGAGACACCTTGCCTACCGATTACAGGAACACTGATGTGAGTCTCCCAGACTCCCTAGTATCAGTCTCCACTAAAATTCCATGACATTGGTCAAATCTGAGTGGATTTCACTCAGCTATTCCCTCCCATCCAATCCTGGTCACCAGAGTGACTGGAGAAGCTGTGATCTCTTTGCTCTTGGGTTTCTTTGCCCTGGAATAGCCCTTGGGACAGGGAAGTGGGGGGCAGGGGGTGTCTATTTCCTCCGGACTGGTTAATACATTTCTTTGGGGGAAATGAAAAGGTGACAGAGGTTCCTCAGCTTTATCCGTGACCCTCTTCCTCATGAAAAGAGGCCGGGTTTGCATCACACTGCTTGGTTTGAGAGGACAACGTAGTGGACCGGGATCTGGTTTTCTATTATATGCCTGAGTGCTGATGACCCCGACAGAGCTTCCATTTGGTAGTCTCTCTCTCTCTCTCTCTCTCTCTCTCTCTCTCTCTCTCTCTTCTGGCAAGAGTATGTAGCATGAGCTCATTCAGGCCTGCAAAGTGCTTCCAGTTCTTCAGCGCAGAGTTCTGTGAGTGGCAGAATGGACCTGTGAAAATAAAACTGCGTAGAGGTAGACTAGTTCACTGCTGTGGCTGACCATGGGCTTCAGACTGGCTCCTCGGCACCCTCCCACCCAGCTCAATTCCGCACCCTCACAGAGGTCGAAAAGGCTGTGGTTGGCAGCTTCTAATTCCTGGCATCAGTTGTCCAAGCTTATAAATCTCAGTTTCCTCATCCCTAAGATAAGAACCCTGGGCATCTGCCCTCCCCAGAAAACTGTCCTGAGATGCCAGGAGAGACATCTCTCCTCAGTGAGCACCTCTCACTGTTCTGGTTCCCTTAGTTGGGCCTGCTAACAGTGATCTGCTCACTGCCACCCTTAACCCCTCTTCTGCAGTTCAGCTTTGGCTCTTTCTGCCTGCAGCCTCTAAGGAGTCCCAGAAACAGTGAAGTCCAACTCATAAATCTCCAGGAAATAAGAGGATTTCCTGCCCCCTTCCTCCATCAACACCTATAGGAGATAATATAGGGCGAGAGTCTGACTCATAGTTTTTGTTTTTATGTTTCTCCAAGAATTGCAGATCTAGGGAAAATAGCTTCTTGGAGCAGGGATTGTGTTGTTTTAGGCTCTGTGCTTCCCTCCCCCCTCTCCCCACCGCACCTGGAACCTAGGAAGGACTCGGTAATTGGCTGTAAAACACAGGGATGAACTGTGACAATGTATCAGTCAATGTGTTTGACTGGAAATCAGAGGCCCTCGGTTTGGTTACAGATCTGCCTGACTGTCTTGGGCAGGTGCCTTCCCTTCCGTTTTCTCATCCGTAACAGGAGAGGCTGGAAGCAGATGAGCCCTAAGACTCCCAGGGCCTCATGTTCTCTGGAGTTCTCCCAGGCTGGCCCAAACCACAAACTTCTCAGTTTGTTCTCCTCCTCGGATACAGGGCACCACTTCCATTAACCTGGCCTGACAAGTAAGTTAATGCCTTTCTGGGATGAAGGGGACTTTATGAATGGAGTGGAAGAAAACTAGAAGAATCGGGAAAGGCCATTTAAACACTTGGCAGTCCTGTTTTCCTTATTTCTCAAGGAAAACTACAGTGTATATGGAGTGACCAAGATGGTATAGTACCTTAACCTCCAAGCCAAGAGGCCAGGAACTACCCCACCAAAGAAAAGTGGGCCAGGGGCTTGACCCTTTCTTCCCAGAGACCCTGCCTGGCTTGAATCTCCCTCCTAGGAAGACTAGAAGATGGTTAGGAAAGATCCCTCCCCGTGGAGAGAATTCTTTTTTTTTTTAAATAAATAAATAAATAAATAAATAAATAAAATGAGCTTCTCTTACAATCATTTTCCCTCAACTGTGGAAGGCGCAGCCAATGCTCAGAAAACCCTTAGCTAATTGGCACTCGGGCAGAGCTGACTAAACCCTGCCAGTGACCTCTCTTACTTCCCCTGAGTGCCCAGCCAGGGTGGGGGCTGGTCCCTCCCCCACATCAGCGGTTTCTGGCTCCCAGCTGTAGGTGCGGCACTGGCAAGAATCAGCTCTCTGGAGTTAATGGACAGTCACTAACCCCCATAACAAAGTGACAGCGGCAGGAGAAACCGCAGGCTAGGAAAAAGGGTTTTATTTTCTCTGGGATTGGTCTGTGGGAGAACTCTAGCCTGCTACTAGGCAGAGGAAAATGCAGTGCCCCTCCATCTCCAGATGTGTGGGTATCCACACCTACCCCAGGGTCTGCAGGATTCAGGGTTCCTGTAGTCACCCAGGCAGATACCATCTTCTTCCTCTTCCAGCCAGGGAAAGCTATCCATCAGCTGATTCCTGTGCCCCCCCTTGTGCCCCCTTCCTTCCCTTCCCCCTCAGACGAAGACAGGAGTCAGCAATGGTGTGTTTTGTGTGTGTGATCTTAGTTATTTAGAATAGGGGTGAGAAAGAGTAAATGAAACATGGTTGTTAATAGGGTATAAGGGACTGGACAGATGGCTCAGTGGTTAAAAGCACGTCCTGGTCTTTCAGAGGACCCCAGGCTCCGTTCCCAACACCCACATGACAGATCACAACTGTCTCTAATTCCAGTTCCAGGAGACCCAAGGCACACATTTACGTGGGCAAAACATATACACATAAAATAAAATATAAACATTATTTTTTAAAAAATAAAAGAAATAAGAGTATACAGAGTCGAGCAGGGTGGTGCACCTGTAACCTCAACAGGATCAGAAACTTGAGGCCCATCTGGGTTACATAGTGAATTCCAGGCCAGCCTGGGCTGCATAACAAGACTCTTGTCTCATGGTGGATAAAAAAAAGAAAAGAAATTGTGTGTGTGCGTGCGTGTGTGTGTGTGTGTGTGTGTGTGTGTGTGTGTGTGTGTGTAGAAGAAAAGCTGAGACACTGACATACATGCAAATCTCTTCTCTAAGATATTCAAACAGTGTCAGAGTCAAAGACCATCTGCAGACGTGGACATTATTAATCAACTTCAGATCCAAAGGCCAGTTCATCTATGGGTCCCAGAAAGGTGAGACAGAGAAGGAGCAGGCTTCGTTCAGGGAAGCAGTAACATCCGAATTCATGAAACGTGCCTTTCCTAGTCTTTGTCCTCGCTCAGATGTCCCCCTGGCATCCTACACGGGGTCCCCCATGGATAGCTGGGAGCAATAACAACTTGACCATGCCCGTTTTTTATATGAATGAGTCTCACCTCCTATTTTCTTTCTCCTATATGGTCACCTTTACCCCAAATCCCTACTCGCACCCCTCATTAACCAAGTAGGGTGTGAGAGTATTACATTATCTCCCATTGTTAACACGCCACTTTCTTCTAAGTCAGTGGTTCTCAGTCTTCCTAACGCTGCCACCTTCTAATACAGTCCCTCATGTTGTGGTGACCCCCCCCACACCCCATCATGGAACTATTTTTGTTGCTACTTCATACCTGTAATTTTACTACTTAATTTAACTATTGTTTCAAATCATAATGTAAACATCTGTGTTATATAATGGTCTTAGGCGACCTTTGTGAAAGGGTTGTTCCAGCCCTGAGGGGTTGAGACCCACAGGTTGAGAACAGTTGTTGTAAGTGGTTTAGAGTGAGCTCTGTCTTTGGCGAGATGGGTTGTTTCATCATGAGTGAAGATTTGATTTATTTCCACCTGAAAATGGAATCATTTGAGTAGTTGGCACCACCACAGTCTTCCCGGGAGTTTTCACCATGTCCGCCGCAAGGCATGTAGGGAGGGAATAGCCTTACTCATGGGAGCCCTGGGTGCTAGGTCGATTCTCCCTATAAGTCAAGTAAGACACTTCTTAAAGAAGCAGAAAACGCCCAAGCTGCTTTATTCATTCCTATTCTGTCCTCTCCTTTCCGGCCCTTCCCTCTGCGCTCTCTCTCTCTCTCTCTCTCTCTCTCTCTCTCTTCTCTTCAAAGTCCGTAGATGGCTGTGCAAGCTCACTGGCCCAGACCATCACCCGGCCTCCCATTTCATACATCTGGCAACAGGCAGAATTTCATACAACTCCCATTTCATACAACAGGCAAAAATTCTATCCTTGCATCCCAAGACACTTTCAGACCAGACTCACTGGCTTCTCTCCACCCTGTTTCTCCAGTCTAGGACATAGGAGTTCTTTACAGTCTAAATATTAGGAGTTTCCTCAGAAAACATTTTCTTCTACATCTTTCTTTTGTTGTTGTTGTGGTGGCGGTGGTGGTGGTTTTGTTTTCTTAGACAGGATTTCTCTGCGTAACCCTGGCTGTCCTGAAACTCAGAGATCCCCCTTCACCCCCTCCCACCCCCCATTTGGTCATTCTTTGTTCATTAAATCACCCTCTTTTACTTTCCTGTAGTTGTTTTCCTTTATCCTTTTTTGGTCCATTTTATGAACGTAGGATTTGGCTTTCCCCTGAAGTACAGTGTGTTTTCTCCATAAGCAGCTCTGGTGAACTGTAACCCCACTGTGTGGTGGAGTGTGGGAAATTATTCCCTCTTATCTATGTTTGGTACCCATCATCCAACTCACCCCTATCCTTCCCAGCTCCTAATACCTCACAATTCTGCATTCAGATCAACTATTTTTAAGCTACCATATATGAGATAGAACATGCAGTATTTGGTTTACTGGTCTTTCTTTCATACCTTATTTTATTTAACATGATTACAGACATGAGCCATCACACCTAGTTATATAATATATTCTCTTTCTGTATTCTCTACTGGTTGATTCCCATATCTTATTTATTTTGACTGAAATCAAAGCTATAATAGTCAGACCCCCCCCTCCCTAAGCAACGTCCCACTATAAGCCTTTCCTAGTTCCCACCATCTCAGGATAGAGGTCCCTTACCCTCAGTGTGCAGCTGCCCAGCTTCCTGCCTTCCATATAAACCTGTGTTTGCTACTCTGTACTGTACACCCCTCCCCACAGCAGGTGCTACTTCCTGTCTATTTTTGGATCCTGAGAAGTGACCTGAAGTAACTGCCCAAGACGACATGTTTATTGTACAGAGCTGAGTGTGTCTCTAGGAGGCACATGCCCTCTATCCCAAATCCTAGAAAGCATTTTCTTTTCATTTTAATTTTTTTTTTTTTGCCCTTGTGTATGTTTGTGTAGCACTTGTGTGCCTTGTTCCCATGGAGGCCAGAAAAAGACATCAGAGCCTCTGAATATAAAATTATAGACTGATAGACTGTTGTGGGCCTTCCTGAAAAGCCTTCTCTCTCTCTCTCTCTCTCTCTCTCTCTCTCTCTCTCCCTTTCTCCCTTCCTCCCTCCCCATCTACCCCCATCTCTCTCTCTCTCTCTCTCTCTCTCTCTCTCTCTCTCTCTCTCTCTCTGTGTGTGTGTGTGTGTGTGTGTGTGTGTATTTAAAGATAGGGTTTCTCTGTGTAACCCTGACTGTCCTGGAATTAGCTTTGTAGACCAGGCTGGCCTTGAACTCAGAGATCTGCCTGTCTCTGCCTCCCAAGTGCTGGCATTAAAGGCACAGGCCACCATGCCCAGCTGCTTTTAATCACTGATCCATTTCTTTCTTTTTGTTTTGTTTTGTTTTGTTTTTTTCGAGGCAGGGTTTCTCTGTATAGCCCTGGCTGTCCTGGAAATCACTTTGTAGTCCAGGCTGGCCTCAAACTCAGAAATCTGCCTGCCTCTGCCTCCTGAGTGCTGGGATCAAAGTGGCCCTAGAAAGTCTGTTCTTACCAAGGAGCCTCAGTATGATACAGTACAGCTAGCTCACGTGCTCATGAATTCTGTCTCTCATTCATGAGGCTCTCTCTTGAGTGCCTACTATACATCAAGCAAGGGAATATATGGATGAGCAAGACATACCCAGTCCCCACCCCTCTGGAGCTCACAATCTGGTGAGGGAGAAAGACACTAATCAAGGAATCACACGTATATAAATAGAGACTGCGATAAGCACTTTGAGAGGAAGAGCGTGGAGCGGTGGAGTGCCGATAACCAGGGAACCAAAAGCTAAACCAAGGATGCAGGGAGAGCCTTCCCAAGGAAGTGGCCTTTAAGCTGTGAGCTACAGCGTGTGAGTGGAGCTTCCCAGAAACATGGCTGTGAAGTGGAGCAGAGATGGAGACAGAAACTGAAAGGCTTAGAGCCACCAAGGATGATGTCCTTGATATCTGCTGCTCCCTAAACCACCCCCGAAACACAGCAGCTTCAACGACTGACTTTGCCGGGTCAGACACTCAGGCAGAGCTAGCTCTGAGCTCATCTACTCCGTGTGGTCCCGACAGGGCTCACCTGGCGACAGATGGGCACACTCAGACAGCCCAAGGCGGCTTAGTTCTCATGCCTGGTGTCTGTCTTACTGATGACAGAGAGGATGGCCCCTGCTCACATCACACATGGCCTCTCTGGCGTGGTGGCCACATACAGCCCAAGTACCACTGGAGGACAGCTCAAGGTTCCAAGGGAGTGTCCCCGCCGTGAACGAACTGAAGGTGAAGGCCATGCAGCCTTCTGTAGGCTAACCTCACTAGTCACACATCACTGTTGCTGTGTTCTGTGCGTGTCTCGGCAATCTCAGACCAAGAGGAGGGGCAGGCATGGAATTCTGGCAGGGTGTCAGAGTACTTGCTGCGAAGTTTGGCGACCAGTTTCTTCTGCTGTTCCTTTCTCTTATCAACGATGCTGGGGGTTGAACTCTGGGTTCTTGTGCCCACCAGACAAGCACTCTGTCACATAGCTACAGGGTCCTGTATCCCAGACTAGCCGTGGATCCTCTTGAACTCCTGATCTTCCCTCCTGTCCCTCCTGTCCCTCCTGTCCCTCTGCCGTGCTCAGATGGCAGCATTCATGAAGTTCTGAAGTCAAGCCCAGAGCTTCACGCATCCTAGGTTAACTATGAACCTAACCACAAGTCCAGCCCCTTGATTTGATTGATTCTTAAATTTTCGTGGCATTCATTTTATTTGGGGTAGGAGGCAGGAATGCTTATGTCATCACTCACGTGGAGGTGGGATGACAACTTTCAGGAGTTGTCTCCATCTGCCATGTGGATCCCAGAGATTGAACTGGTCATCAGATTTGACAGCAAGCCCCTTTACCCTCTGAGCCACCTTGCCATCCTACACTGTCACTTTCCTGTGAAGGAGACTACGGTTCGCTTAAGAGGTGTTAGAGGCTGGCGTGATGGTCCATTCTCATAATTCCCAGTACTCAGGAGGCAGAGGCCAACGCTAGGAGTTCAAGGCCAGCTTCAGCTACATGGTGGTTTCTGGTCAGCTTGGACCAGATGTGACCCTTCAGAAACAAACAGCAACCAAAAGCAGTTGGGAAGAATGAGGAGCTGATGGAGACAGTGGCGCGGGAGATGATCAATTGTGTTAAGTTTGCTGAGCTGAAACAAACAGAAAGGCGTGGTCTCTGCTCGCCTTGGCTCAGCTCATCTTGCCCTTGTCCCCGTGCCTGGCTTTCTCCCGTCTCTGGCAGATTTAGCGAGCTGCAGCTAATGACACCAAGCTCACTCCGTGGCTCTCTTGCTTACAGGCCAAAAGCCATCAATCTGGCATAAACCTTCTACCAACAGCTACCATAGTCAGAACACTTCACAGTTGGCCAAGCGGTTTATGTGTTACTGACTGGAAGGTGGTGCAGTTGATGCCTGTTCTTAAAGAGTTTACCTTTCCCCTGGATTGTACTCACGTTTGTTTAGTCTTCTGTGCCACTCAGAAGTCCTGGTGTTTCTTTCTTGCTTTAAAAGCGTCTCTCCTGATGCACTGAGAGATGGTGGCTGGTAGTTCAGGACCCTCATAATAGCTCCGGATTTATTGGAATCCAGGCCTTCAAAGGTTTTCTTCCCTGGACTGCCAAGTCACCCCAAAGCTCCTCAACTTTTTTTTTCTTCTCAGACAGAGTTTCTCTGTGTAGCACTGATTGTCCTGAAACTCACTCTGTAGACCAGGCTGGCCTCAAACTCAAAGCTCCATATGCCTCTGCCTCCTAACTGCTGAAATTAAAGGTGTGTGCCCCTGGCTTCCTTTTCTTTTCTTTTCTTTTCTTTTCTTTTCTTTTCTTTTCTTTTTTCTTTTTTTTGGTGTGGTGTTTTTGAGACAGGGTTTCTCTGTATAGCCCTGGCTGTCCTGGAACTCACTCTGTAGACCAAGCTGGCCTCGAACTCAGAAATCCGCCTGCCTCTGCCTCCCAAGTGCTGGGATTAAAGGCATGCGCCACCACGCCCGGCTTTCCTTGTCTTTTTTTAAAGGCCCCATTTCTTCTTCTCTTCCCTGATGACTCTGGTGTTAGCTCCCCCTCTCCTCTTATTTTCCTGCCTCCCAGGGCGCATACCTGATAGGTGTGTCCAGACACACCCAGGCTTTGGACAAATATCAAACCTGAGTTCAAATACAGGCCCAGCCCCTTCACTCCGCCTATGTTTCTTAACCTTCCTGGGCTTCGGTTTTCTTGTATAAAAAGTAGGAAGCAGAAACAATCAGCTTTGCTGCTTTTTGTTTTGTTCGTTTGTAGAGTCTTTCAGTGCTTTCCAGGCTGGCTTGGAACTCAGAAGTCTCCTGTCTCAGCCTCTTGAATGTTGGAAGTACAGGTATGTGCCCCCCACGTTGGCTCTGTTGTAAGGTTCTAAGATACAGTTCATAGAGCTGGCCCTGGAGGAGGTAAAGGCAGGAGGATCACAAGTCCCGTGCCAGCCTTGGCAACTTATCCAGACCTGTCTCAAAGACAAACAGGGGTCTAGGAGGTGGGTCAGTGGGTAAAGCCGTGAGTTTAAATCCCCAGAACTCAGAACTGTCATGTACAATTTGACGTTGTGTTCCTACAGGAACATGGTAGTAGACACCGGAGAGTCCTGGGAAGCTCTCAAGTCAGCTAGTGGGGCAGACATAGAGGCAAACAATAAAACCATCTCTGTTGCAAACAGGGCGAAAGCAAGAACATGTTCTCACACACACACACACACACACACACACACACACACACACACACACAAACACACAGAGGCATGCACACATACCTCCTGGTCGAGGAGGTATTTGCTTTGTAGTTAAATGCATGTATTCTGGCCAGACAGACTTAGCACAGGGTCTACCGCTCACCAGCTGTGGGTTCTTAGAAAATCTGTTAGTCTCTTTGGGCTCCAGTTTTCCCATGCATGAAGATAGTTAAGTGAGTTAGTTACTGCATCTGAGGCACTTGGCAGGGGCTTAGAACTCATGTTGGGATTTTAAGCATGTGCCACCACACTTATGTTATCTTCTTATAGAATGCATTTGCCTTTTTAATTTAAGATGTGTGTGTGTGTGTGTATGTGTGTGTGTGTGTATGATATAAACTTCATATACTTACGTTCACTCATATGACGACCCCTAAGTCAAGATAGGAAACAGTCCTATTACACCAAAGAGTCCCTGGACCCCCTTCTGGGTGCCCATCCCCTACCCGGCCCATAGCAACCATTGATCTGCTTTCTATTATAATAGCAACCTTTTGTGTATGGGGTCTGGGGAGCGGGGAGGGCACAGGGAAACAAGGTCTCCTGTAGCTCAAGCTGGCCCTGAAGTAAATTTGTAGCTGGGGATGCCCTTGAACTTCTGATCCTCCTGTTTCTGTCTCCCAGTTGCCAAGGTTGCAGGCATCTCCCACCTCACCCAGCTAGACTTCCACCTGAGTGGACAAAAACACATGACTATCTTTGTTCCACTGCAGGCACTGTAGTTACTGACACAGGACATAGTCTAACTTTTTGTTTTGTTTTTTGTTTTGTTTTGTTTTGTTTTGTTTTTGAGACAAGATCTCTAGCCCAGGCTAGCTTCAGACTCTGTAGCTTGAAGTCTTCCTGTCCCCAGCTTCTAACTGTTAGCACCACAGGTATGCCCCACCATACCCAGGAAACTAAGCAGGAGGATTAAAGTTCAAGGGTATCCTAGGCAACCCACTATCACATACACACACACACACACACACACACACACACAAACACACACTAATTGAAAACAAAAATACAGAGCTGGGACTGTAGCTCAGTGGTAGAGTACTTGACAAATATGCTTAAGGTTCAAGTCCCAGTTACATTAAAAAACAAACAAACAAAAAGTTGCTGCTAAGGCTAGCGCTTAGGTGGCTGAGTATTTGCCTAGCATGCATAAACCCCTGAGTCTGATTCTCAGCAACCCATGAACTGGCTACCCCCGTGCTAGAACCTGAGAACGGCTGCTCAGGCCAACAGTGAGGCCTTGTGCAGGTCACCAGAACCACAGCGAGAGGTCCCTGATTCCAAGCTTGGCCTCAGCTGGCATGAAGGCTGATCTGCTTCTGGTTTTCCCCTGCTTTGGAAGTGCTGTCTTATCGAGGCAACAGTGGAAAACATGGGGTGCTCACTGAGGTCCCCTTCCTTGTCATACCCTGAGCCAGCCCCTCACACAGCAGGAAAGGTCCCAGGGGGAAGCTTAGGGCTCCTCTGGGTCTCCCTTTCCTCTGCAATCTTAGGATTGCAGCCTCCTGAATCCTGGCAACCCTTGATGATTCTTCAAGGCCTTGGTGTGTCTCTCCCCACCCCAGCTTTCCTAGCTATTGTTGGCAGTTTAATGTGACACTCACAGTCTGTCACAGCTGGAAGAGAAAGCCCTCCTCAGCCGCCACCTCCTATTGTTGTGCTCCCATCAGAATTACAGAGTCAAATGAGCTCTCAGAACAGTTTGGTTCCCAGCACGTGGTAAAAAGCTCAATAAGTGTGAGTTATTGTTCTTCTCCCAATAGACTTCCAGGGAACGACTGAGCAGAGTTTTTACAGTCAGCTTCTCCTAACTCTCCCATACATTTTCTGGATTAGGATGTCTACTGTTGCTCTGCACCTACCACAGGAGGCTGTAATTGGACTCTGGGGACCTCTGGATGGTTTCCTGTCTTTGGTCTGTGCATGCAAAGCCTTAACCTCAGGGCTCGGATAGTTCTCAGTTCAGGAGACAACCCAAGGGCATGGCTTTCTCAGAGACACCTTCTCCCCACTTTCCTTTGCCAGCATCCAGACTCACAACTCCAACTATGTAATTTATAGGAATTTCAGAATCCCAGGTGTTCTCATGCCTGTCCTCTGGAGCACAGTACATGTGTGTGCACACTCACAAACACATATGCACACACACACACTCACTCACCTGCAGGCACACCAGCAACCACCACACTAGTGTCTAGAAGGCACACTCAGCTCATGTAAGACCAGGACCACACGGTGGTCATGAGAATTGCTCTGGCGTGGTTGCCTACCCTGGAGAACAAGAACACAGAAAGGCAGGCCAAAGGCTCAGCCAGGTCAATGGTACAGAAAGCTTGGTGATCTGCTATCTTTTCTTCCACCAAGGTCTCAGAGGCCCTGAACTGTTAACGACCTTGTAGTTGGGGCTAGGGGTGAGGTGGGAAGGCAGACATGAGCTGTATAAAGTCATGACTCCTGGCTGCAACCACCCACCAGTGACTTTTCCAAAGCAGAAGTCTAGAGAGGAGTGTGGGCAGGGAGAGGCTCTAATATTGCGCTCAACCACAAACCCAGACGGAACTCTTAGGCCTGGATGGATTTTAGGTAATCTGGCTCAGAAGAAATCTAAGCTCTCAATATTTCTTTTTTCTGATTTAGAATTGTAAATAGTACATTTACATTTACATTTACATTCATTGTAGATGGATGATAGATCAGACAGATAGACAGACAGACAGATGTGGGAAACAGGAAAAAAGAGGACGTGAAGAAGAAAATGAAAATCACCTGTGCTCCCACCCCAGGCGGGTGCTAATCACTGTTGACACTTGGCAGAGTGGAGATGGCTTTGCACACCAATTGCTTTTCTTCCTTCTCGTCGGGCCCAGCAAGGAGCGTTTTCTTTCTCAAGTCATTATTCTTTGTGAACCTGCTCAAAGGCCTTTCACCACCGGGTTGTATGCCATTGTTTATTGAACTTGTTTCCAGTTCTTGGACATTCAAGTGACTTCTTGTTCTTTTGCTGTATAAAAATCACAAGTCTTTGTGCATGAGGGGGACAAGCCTTGCTTGGGGGACTGGAAGAACCCCTCAGAGCACAAGGAGGGAGGGACTCCAGGAAGGCTGTAGGTGGCTCTGCTGGGTGTCTGAGCTAGAGAGCCTGACAGGAGTGGAGAGTGAGCCAGGGTCACTTGCTTCTGCCTGCTTTGGGCTTGAGAATGGCCTTATGGTCTCTGGGCATCTCTCCATCCCTTCTGGGGCAGGGGGCGAGGCCATGAAAAGGAAGGGCAGAGACTTGCCAAGGCTTATAGAGGTTAGCACAGGAGTGAGTTTGATGCATGTAGCGGTTCTAAATGCCCTGGGGCTGCCCACTCTTCCTCAAGGCTCCTGCACACCTCAACCACAAGAAGAAAGGCAGAGTGCTGCTTTGGCTGAGACACTGGAGGCCCTAGACCCAGGGGCTATCCATTAAGACTATCTAGAGAAGAGACTGAGGGTCTTCTGGGAGCTATGTCCTTGGTTGTCGGAGGCATAGGTAGAGATAAGACGGGCTGGGGTGGCACAGGTGGAGCTGGGAAGGTAGAGCCAACTTCGTGGCTCTCCTGTCTCTCTACCCAAGGCAGATATTTTCCTTTTCTCTCACCTTGCTCAACTTGCCCAGTGGGCAATGGCAGACTGGCAAAATCAGGATGGTGTACCTCACTAGGTTCCGAATGTGCTCGCCTATCTCCTACTTTAGCAGGAGCCCCTCCTGTGGGGCTCCATGGAGCTATAGAATCGTAAATTGTTGGCACTACAATTGCCCTCTGTGGGCACTTCCCCCAACCCTTCCTGAGTGAGCTCAGGGAAATCTGAAAGGCCAGAAAAGGCTGATGGACCAGGAATGGGCTCCCAATGTACCTGACTCCCAACCCACATGCCCTGGGAGACAGAAGGATAGCTTTCCTCAAGAATTAGAGAAACTGGGCCTGCTGGGAGTCTCCCCAGAGCTGCCCAAGCATAGACCTTGGGCACTCCAGTTCCCTGCCATCAGGAAGGAACCTTGTCCTCATCACCGTAATCCAAGGGTTCCTTGCTTTTTGGAATCCCAGGGAGGAAAAATGAAGCCCTGCATCTGTGATCTGAACCTACATCCCAACCCAAGCTTCATGCTCCATTGCCACACTGGGTGACAGTCACACGGAACTCACAGCAGAGCCATATCCAAGCAGGGCCCCTAGGCACATGGCAGCCCCGCACCCCAGCACACCTGTACCCGCTCTGCGTCCGGAGCTGGCCTGTTGGGCCACATGCCCTGTCTGCTGTGCTTTGGTCCTCTTCATTAGACATTCCTCTAGCTCCAGGTCCAGTGCAGAATTCTCAGGGGCTCAGCACCACAGCAGCCTCTTCTTATCCCTTTCCTCTCATATAGGTATCAGCCCATGCCCTCCTCAATGACAAGTCAGCCAGGGAAGCCTAAGACCTCTCAGACACAGTGCCCTGCCCCCATCCCGATGCCCCTCCCCTCCATGTACTCTCTCTCTGTCCACTACCCAGCCATTGCTCCTGGGGCCATTCTGTCTTCAGAATACTCCAGAACCAACGGTCTCTTCAGAATCCATCTATGTCCCCTGGGGGACAGACATAGAAATGACTCCATCCCAGGCATTGATGGTGAATGCTTGATGGGGGCTGGGACTGCGGATGGGACCACATAAGCTCAGCCCTGGGAACAGAAATCTTTCCCTAGGCTTTCCCTTCTTCTATCATTAGCAGAATGCCAGCTGGGAAGCCAGAAAGGCCCCAGTGGGTGAAGATGAGTCCTGAAGCCCAGAAATAAAGATTGCAGCCTCTGGGGCTGGACAGATGGCTCAGTGGGTAAGAGCACTGGCTGTTCTTCCAGAGAACTCAAGTCAGTTCCCAGCGTCCACATGGTGACTCACAGCTATCCGTAACTCCAGTTCCAAGGGGATCTGACACATACTTTTGATCTCTATGGACACCAGGCATGCATGTGCTGTACATGTGCATGTCTATCATATATATAAAATAAATAAATAAAATTTAAAAATAGCATCTTCAGGGCCCTGTCACCTCAGTCATCTCTGTGAATCCTGAAGGCAGCCTCATAGGATAGGGAAGGTTTATCATCTGTTATGTTATGTTATGTTATTTTATTTTATTTTATTGGCTTGGAGGGTTTTGTTTGTTTGAGACAGGATTTCTCTGTGTAGTCCTATCTATCCTAGAACTTGCTCTGTAGACTAGGTTGGGCCTTGAACACACAAGAGATCCACCTGCCTCTGCCTCTTGAGTGCTGGGATTAAAGGTGTTTGCCACCACTGCCCGGCATCAGCCAGTCTTTATGGGTGATAATATTCAGGGCCTTGCAAGTTCACCAGAGTCATCAAAGCCAACTCTGCAGACCAGAACCCAGGGCAAGTCACACCAGAACCATCCTGAAAGTATGGAAGTCCCTGAGGCTGCTTCACCCCTCTCTCCACATCTGTTCCTCTCTGATGGAGTGTGTGGATCTGTCGTAGGTATACTCAGTGGCTTTTCTCTTCCCTTCAGCCAACCTTCTGGGTACATGGTAAAGGGATAGCAGAAGGAGGGAGGGAAGGCAGCCCTCTAGTACATCCATAATCTGTAGGGTCTGTGCACTTCCTGCTGTGCACGGATGCAGACCTCAGTACCCAGGATGCTCGGCCTTAGGAACTGCAGGAACTTCCCAAGCTCAGCTGATCTTAGAGAGCAGATTAGCCTAAAGTGCTCTTCCTAAAACTACATTGTAGGAGGCTGGGGAAAGCACCCTCCCCTGCCAAGAGCCATAACCATAAACACCCCCTGTGCAAGCCAAACACAGATTTAAGAATAAATCCTGCTTCTACCCCAGTTCCGTCTATCCCAAGACCTGTAATATCGCCTGCACCCTTCTCTCCAGCTCTGCCACTGAATTCCCAGTATCTCTAGTCTAGGCAGACCTTGAACTTTGTGGTCTTCCTGCCTCAGCCTCCCAAATAGCTGGGATTACAGGCCTGTGTCACCAGGGAGCTTCAAGTGTCCTCAGTTTACCTGGATACAGTAAACTTCACCCATCCTAATGAGCCAGGAGTGTTTGTGCTCACCCAGTAAGCAGGGGGTTGGGGCATGAAGATTTCAAGGCCAGTTTCAGCTACATAGCAAGAGTCTTTAGTTGTTTGGTTGTTCTGTAGTGTGTTCCGCTGTTGCTTTGAGACAAGGTCTCACTATGTAGCCCAGGCTGGCCTCAAACCTGAGTGCTGAGTTTACAGGTGTAAGTAAGCCTCCATACCTGGATTACATAGTGAGTTCGAAGTCAGCCCGGGCAACGTAGTAAGACACGTTCTTAAAATAAATGAATGAAGCCCAGCAGCAGTGGTATGCATCTTTAATCCCAGTACTCAGGAGGCAGAGCAGGCAGATCTCCTGTGAGTTCAAGGCTAGCCTAGTCTACAAAGCAAGTTCCAAGACAGCCAAGGCTACACAGAGAAGAAGAAGGAAGAAGAAGAAGAAGAAGAAGAAGAAGAAGAAGAAGAAGAAGAAGAAGAAGAAGAAGAAGAAGAAGAAGAAGAAGAAGAAAGGGATGGGGTGGGAAACTGAATAGGTGACTAGCTGCTCTTACAGAGTACCAGGGCTCAGTTCCCATAACCCATGTCAGGGCTCACGACCACCTGTAACTCCAGCCTTCTGGGATAGCACCTTCTTTTAGCTGTCTCAAGGGCTTGCATGTTTGTACACACACACACACACACACACACACACACACACACACACACATATGTGTCATCTCAGACTTTCCTGCCTCTCTGTCAGTTCTGCCCGTTGCACGTCTTAAGCCCACGTGCTACCAAGCACTGTAGGGCAGACAACGATGTTTTAGAGTTGTCTTCTGCCCTGGATTAAATTCCTGAAGACCAGCAGGCACACTTCTCCCTTTCCCCTGACTTCTGCCTCTCCCGATGCAGTATTCCCAGTGTTGGGTACAGTGCCTGGCATATAGCTAGTCCTGAATGATCACGTGCCAAGGAAGGAAGTGACTGAACCAACTTTGTGAAGTGAGTACCACCGCCATCCTCACTTCACAGACAGAGAAACGGAGGCTCTGAGAAAAAGCCAGCTCAAGGTCCCACAGGTGACAAACGGCAAAGTAGGACATAGGGACAAGTTGGAGCACAGAGTTCACATGCTCAACCACTCCAGGCTACATATCCAAGGGCCTGGCCTCTGAGACTGCCTCTCTTGCTCTCCTGACAGGCTCCGTGAAGACTGTGTGGCTTCCGGAGACTCCCCTCCTGCAGAACCATGGAGAGCCTGAGTGAACTACAGAACCCACTGCTGCCTAGAAACCCCACCCACCTCCACAGACCCTACCCCTACCCGGAGGCCCCGCCTGGCTGGTCCTGCCAGGAGCAGCTTTATTCCTTCCTCCTAGGAGGTGCTGGTCCCGCCCGTGCCCACCAGCTCCTAGACCCAGGGTCCCTGCAACTGGCCGTGGAGGCCTGGTATCGGCCCAGCTGCCTCTTGGGGAGGGACAAGGTCAAAGAGCCCAAAGCAGGCAGCTGCGAGACCAGCTTCACCGAAGCCAGAGAACCCTTAGTGGGACCTGCAGAGGAGGGCTCAGAACCTGGTCAAGCTGAGGAGGACGTAACCATCCACACTGTGTCCTACGGGGTTCAAGAGGAGCTGCAGGGCCAGGAGGACAGCCAGGAGGAGGAGGAGGTAAGAAGCAGGGGTTCTTTTTGTTTGTTTGTTTTGTTTTGTTTTGTTTTGTTTCAAAACAGGGTTTCTCTGTGTAGCCCTAGTTGTCCTGGAACTCACTTTTGTAGACCAGGCTGGTCTCGACTCAGAAATCCACCTGCCTCTGCCTCCCAAGTGCTGGGATCAAAGGTGTGTGCCACCACTGCCGGGAAAGTAGCACTTTTTAAACGTCGATTCTATGCTGGGCATGATGGTGCATGCCCTTAATCGCAGCACTCAGGAGGCAGAGGCAGGAAGACGAGGGATTTGATGTTAACTTGGTCTATATAAAGACTTCAAAGACAACCTGCGCTATACAGTGACCCCCCCCCAAAAAAAAAAAAAAACGAAGGCAACTTGTATTCACAGCACTTTGAGGGTGGAGACAGGAATCAGGAGTTCAGAGTCAGCCTTGGCTACTTGGTGAGTTCAAGGCTAGCATGGGCTACCCTATTGATACCCTATGGGAGGAGGAGGAGGAGGGAGGAGCTCTAGCTTGCTTTATCACCCAAGTGATAAAGAGCAACTATTGTAAATAGCAACTATTAGTCACTGGGAAAATAATGTGATTATGTTGGTGGCTGATCATGTTGGTGGCTGATCATGTTTCTTCTCTGCCTCTCTCCCACAAAGTATGTGGCTTTAATAACCTGATTTTTCCGATATCGCCCTGTGTAATTTAATATCTCCTACAAGGTGATTTGTAACGTGACAGGGTCTTTCATTGTGAGCTCTTCCATCGTTTGTTAACTTGGTTTCCCGGTCCTCAGGCACTGAGAACACTGATCTTCCCTCTTCCCCACTCTCTCTCCTGGGATGAACATCTCTGGGTTCAGAGACTTGCATTCTTCCATGGTGAGAAGTTCCTAAAAGTACCATTCACCAGGTCACTGAAAAGGCTCTCGATGGCGTGACATAGAATGACAAGGCCAGCCTGCACTCTCAACAGCAATCGAGGCTTGCTCTGTATCTACCTGCTGGGTAGTAGTTGTTTTGTTGCTGAGTTTTAAAAAATCTACATTATTAGCGGGGCAGTGGTGGTGTACCCCTTTAGTCCTGGGCACTTAGAGACAGAGGCTGAAGATCTCTAAGTGCAAGGACAACCTGGTCTACTGAGCAACTTCCAGGACAGGACTACACAGGAAAACCCTGTCTCAACCCCCCCCCCCCAAAAAAAAAAAAACCACCAACAAAAACTACATACTTTATTATCTATCAATAGCTATCATCTGCTGTATTACGGCCACAGCCTGTGTGTGGGAATCAGAAGACAACCTGTAGGAATCAGTTCTCTCCTCCTACCACGTGGGTCCCAGGGATTGGTGGCTGGCACCTTTACCCGAGGACCCACGGGTACTTTCAACTCTTGTCAGCCTGCCGGGGTTTATGAGACCCTGGGTGGTGCCAGCAGACCTCACTCTCTTGCAGAGCGATGGAACCTCCAGCGAGAGTGAGTGTGAAGATGCCTTCCTCACCCTGCCCCCCAGGGACCACTTGGGACTCACTCTCTTCTCCATGCTCTGCTGCTTCTGGCCTCTGGGCATTGCAGCTTTCTACTTCTCCCAGGGGGTAAGTGTACAGGGCACCCAGCAGTGCCCCCCCCCCGCCACCTCTCTCATCTGCAGGATGGGGGTCAAGGAGCTGGTGGACTAGACTGGGTTTTTTTTGAGGGGGAGGGGCATGGGGCTATTGTCTTATATCAACCTTTTGTCTCCCTAGACCAGCAAGGCCATCTCCAAAGGGGACTTCCGCCTGGCCAGCACCACCTCCCGCCGAGCTCTCTTCCTGGCCACACTCTCCATCGCTGTGGGGGCCGGTCTCTATGTGGCTGTGGTGGTAGCTCTGGCTGCTTACATGTCTCAGAATGGCCATGGCTAGTGGTCAGTAGGACTATCGTCCCGGATCTCCTGGCCTACCGGTGTAAAGCTTGGAACTGTGTATTCTATGGAGCACGTTGGCCCTGAAGAGAACCTGCAACAATAGCTTGCTGAGGAGAGACCTCCCGTTCTGCAGCCCACACAGGGGCCATCTTGCCCTCTTGCCCACTGTTTCCAGTTCCAGCACGGGCTGGGTGCAGATGGGAAGCGGGTGCAGCAGGGTTGCCCAGGAGGCCTAGCCTGGTACACTCTGCCCACTCCCTACAGGACCTCTGCCCCATAGGCAGCTCAGTCTCTACTTGCCATCTTCCCCACAGAGAACGAGCAGGAGGTTCCAGGAAGGAAAAAGAATTCCCAAGGTATAAAGGACCTGGCCAGACTTTTCAGTTAAGAGGGTTCTCACCTGTGCACATTTTGAGCAGCTGCCCCACCCCACCCCCACCCCCTCAAGGCCTGAGACCCTCCAACCAGGAAAGAAAACCAAGGGCCCCTGCCATCTCTTGCTCTTTCTGACTCTGCATACTGCATGTCTCCCTGTTACTGTGGAAGACGCTCTGTTCTGCGTACTGCATGTCTCCTTGTTACTGTGGAAGACGCTCTGTGGTGTCTCCTAGGAAGAGATGGAGCCAGAGAGCAAGTTGCTAGGGCTTTTCTGTACCAGAAAAAAAAAAAGAGGAAAGAAAGAGAGAGAGAGAGAGAGAGAGAGAGAGAGAGAGAGAGAGAGAGAGGCAGATAGGATAGAGTCCTGGGATACTGCCGGATCACATGACCTGCAGGATCACATGACCTGCAGGATCACATGACCTCCCCTGTTCTCACCCACCATCCTTTCTGGGCTCTGCTGGAAGGGCCCTGAGATGGTATCCGACCCGTGGAGACAGAGAAGGGTACTGTTACTTGCCAGCTATAGCGCACAAGGTCCTGGATCCAGCCTCATCCACAAAAGGATGAGAAGGGACTCTGGGCAGCATGGAATGTAGACAGAGGAGGAGCATAGACAGATGCCTGAGGGATTTGCTTCTCCATAACTCTCCATGCTGGTGGGCAGGGTGTGCCAGAGCCTCCCATGGAGGGTCCCAGGATGCTTGGATTCTGCCTGGAGTATCCAGTCTGGAGTAATTTTGCAGCCATTTCTAAACCCTCCATCAACCCGAGCAGGAAGGCCAAGCCTTTCTCTCCACCTGAGATATTTCCCCGTCTCTGAATGATGGGGCAGTGGTGGTAATGGGGCTTGGGCACCTTCACTGACAACTGCCACTCACGACTGCTTTCAACTCCCTCCACCCCCCAGGCACTAAGAGATGTCAGTGTTTCAGAGACTTGAAGAGCAAAGGGCATGTACAGTGCGAATGCAGGCCTGCTGGGACTTAATCTATGGACCATCGTGCACATTTTGGGGGACCTGGCCATTTCCATGCCCCATCTAGTCCCACACCCTCCCCACCTTCCTCACTTCAGGGGTTGCCCACTCCCCATTCCCCGCACCGGCAGTTTTAATGTCCCCCTACTGTCTTTATTTATCCTGGTAATAAACTTTTCTGTAACACCTGGTGCCGCCTGGGGCCTCGGGCTGTCCTGCGCCCGTATCCCAAGCTTCTCCAGTGTATCCCGAGACATTTGTTCTGGATCTCCATACGGACCTCAAGAAAGGGTCCAGAGGCCACTGCGGCCCACAGACTGCTCGCAGGGGGAGGCTGGGATGGAGGTTGATGGATTGCATTTGACTTAAGCAAAGCAAGGTAGGCCAAGACAGCAGCATGCAGAAAAAGCTCTCCCGGGTATAAGAGCCTTGGAGGTCAGGAAGGGAGAGAAGGGGAACAGCGTGCGCTCTACACGGCTGCCTGGAACTCCCAGGAGATAGATACAGGCAGGGTAAGGCGTGCCAATGGTCCCATTGCCCGGTTGTCCATTTTGGGATCCCCCGCATTTTCTGTTCCCAGAGCTGTTCCTGGGAAATGTGGAGCAGATGTCACCTATGCTCCAGGTTCCAGCCTCAGCGCTAAATTCCCAATATCCTCTCTGCCCTCAGTCCTTAGCAGAGAAACTGGCCTGGCTTCAAAGCCACTGTGTCTAGAAGGTGCTGGGGAAGTATGCTACACATATCCTATCCCCTGTGGGCATCCATATATATGACAGGGCTCTGGGCACAACCGTGTGTTCTCCATGAGCCAGAGATCTTAGACGAGAAATTAGCATGTGGGGATTATTTGTGGAAGGGAGGTGGCAGGTCTGGGAATAGGGAGAAGCCAGGCGGCCAGACAGTCCAGATGAACAGTCTGACCAATCCAGGGTAGAACCAGGGTGCTCTTCAGGGTTGACACAAGATAGGGCACTGAGCCAGGCTCTGCTTCCCCTCGTCAATCAGTCACTGGTTGTGGGCCACCCAGAAGGGAACGTGACCTTGATAGAGCTAGCTTTCTCCAGCTGAGGCCAGCCTCTACGGGAGCCATCTGATGGGTCCCGAGGGTGTCGCACCACCATATTCACTACCCTAAGCGGGTGTGCTAACATCTGCCCAGATCCCTCTGCCCACTCTGCATAGTGTGACATGGTGAGACATGCCCAGAGGCAGGTCAAGCTGAAAATCACTGGAGAGGTGACCAACCTTCCCTCAGTGCCTGGTGGGAGTGGGTGGGTGAGTGACTTTGATGTCTTGCCCCTTGGGTTGAAGACTAAGCATATTGCCCCTAGTTCCCAGGGGTCCCCAGGAAGACCCCTTTCCACCTTTCCACCTTTCCACCTTTCCACCTTTCCACCTTTTACCAAAGCAGTTCACTGGTAACCAATGGCCCTCATTGGCTGCTCCCCTCTTCCCCACTGCTCTCCCACACTGGCTGAAGTGGTTCCGCATTGGACGTTTCTCAGGGTTAGCTTCAAGGAAACTCAACCTCCCCACACATACATGCACATTCATATCCATGTGTGTACACATTTGCATATACACACTCCTACAAACGGGCCCAGCCATGCACCATGCAGACTGCACGAGGCACGTGAATGCTCAAGAGACCAAGAAAGATGCTGAGGCCTCTCCCCAGCTCTGCCCCCCATTCCTTCTGTAGGCTGGCTCAAGACCCCATGCCTAACTAGGCAGGTCGCCTCACAGCCCAGACAACACCTAGTCCCTTCCCCGTCTTTCAGTATGCTTGTGGGCCTTGAGAAGAAGAAATTAGAGACAAATGGCTTCCAGTATCCTCCGTCCCGTGTCTCCTTCTTTCCTTTCTCTCTTCCCTTCTTCCTCTTTTTTCTTTTCTTTTCTCCAACCCCTGCCTTTTTTGTGTTTTCAAGACCCTGGCTATTCTGGAACTCAACTCTGTAGACCAGGCTGGCCTCTACCTCCTGGTGCTGGGATTAAAGGCTGAAAGGCAAACACCACTGTCGCCCAACTCCCTTTCCTTCTTTCTTAAGATGGAGTCTCAGTCTGTCTCTCAGGCTACCTCATATAGGCACACACCACCCTTACCAGTTTGATTTAGTGCTTCCAACTCTAGTCTATGGGTTTCCCCTCCCCGACCCCACCCCATCCTCCACACAGCCTTCTCCCTTCCATCCCTACCCTCAGATACAAATTCAGGGTCTACCAAATGGTTCTGGGGGCTTCCCCCTGCTGGGAAGGGCCTGTTGTGTGGAGCTTGGGTTTGTCCTAGAGTCCTTGGAGCACAGGCAACCACTCTCCCCGGCTCTGGATGAGTCCTGCCTCTGGCATGCCTGGGGCACTTCAGTCCTCCTGCTTCTCAGCCCTGCTTGTGCCTCCTGCCCGAGGCCCAGGGCTGTCGGCTGGTTCCTCTGACTGGCAGAGAGACTGGGGGGCTGGGGCAGTCCCCTGGGTAAAGGTGCCTGTGATGAGCTGCAGTGCCGGCACATCTGTGCAAATATTACCAATTATTTTCCTCACTATAAACACCCAGCAGGAAGGCAGGGAAGCAACCAACCCAAACTGTTTAAAATAGAAACCGAAATTGCTGCACAGGGAAGTCTGGCGGCTAGCAGGGCAGTTCCCCACCACCACCACCATCACACACACCAAGAGTTCAGGGTCCCCCTCACCAGCTGCCTTAGGTTGCACCGGTCCCCACTGCCCCTCAACCTTCTAATCCCATGACAAGGTTTTTTTTCTGAGACAAAGACAAGAAACATCCATGCTTAGTGTATGAGGTATCTGGCAGAGAAGGACAGTTGTGCTGGGGAGGGGAAGGGGGGCTGAGGCCGCCTGGCCTGGGGTTTGGCAGCCGCTAAGTAAGTTCCTCTCCTACAATAAGCCACAGAGCCAAGGATCCCGTGTGGAAAGACACTGGGGGTGCCCTGGTGAGAAAGCCATTTCCTTACCGCCCCGGAGCAGGCAAGAGGGTGGGAGACTGGCCAAGTAAGAACAACAGCCTGCCCCCGTTCTAAGAAAAGGCATTTCTCTGACAGCTAGGAACCAGTCCCAAGGCTCAGCAGCCTTTTCTGACCTGCCCTTCCCATAAGCAGGCCGATGGGACTCCGAATCTTCATATAGTCACACAGATTGTCAAAATGGTGACATGATTTCATACCGGTGAATAAGGAGGCTCTGTCCTTCCAAATACTCCACTTTCTGTTGCCCTAGCCACAAGCCCAGGACCCCAAATCTCCTCTTACTCTAGAACATAAAAATTAGCAGTTCTCGAAAAACCAAAAAAAAAAAAAAAAGTTAGCAGTTATGAGAAAAGGGGGATGGGGAAAAAGGATTGTGAAAGGGGTGGCCGGGATGGAGTAGGGCAGTGAGTGGGATGTAAAGCAAATAATAATAATAATAATAATAATAAAAAACAACGGGACAAAAACAGAGTTAGCAGATAGCACACTAGCTCCCATATCCAAATGCATATATAGGTCTGTGCCTGGGCTGCCCTAATGGTTAAATATCTATGTGTCCCTGGCCATGAAGGCTTCATTGCTCTGTCTGTGCTCACAGCCTCTCCCTCCCTAAAGCAGCTCCCCCAGGACGGAGCTGTAGGAAACCCACCATCTTCACAACCAAATATTCTTGCTGCTTTTTAATGATCTCAGCCCAGGTCACAGACTGGCCAGGCCTGAGCCCCACTCCACAGAAAAACTGCAACAAGACAGTATCCAAGTCTTTCTGGGCATGAATCCCAGGGACGCTGCAAAGGAAGGAACTGTAAGTGATCATGCCACAGATGACCAGGCTGCAGAAGAAACAATGGAAACCCAGAAAGGATGGGTCACGCAGCAGGTTATGAGCCAACCTCTGGCCTCACTATACCCAGGCCCTGGCTCTGCTGATCTGGGCTGGTGATATTAGCCTTCCTGGGGGCAAAGAAAGCCCAAGAGCACCTGCTGCCACCTTCCTGGGCATTGACAGACTCAGCCTTAGCTCCCAGGTATCTCCTGGTTCAAAGGCTTCCTCCGCCATCCCCTCTGTAGGGCTGACACCCTGGTCCTTGCTATTTTTGGTGGGTGAAAGGGTGACAACCTTGCTTCATCCTGTCCCCAGGAGTTCTCACATCTTCTCCTGCACAGGGGGAGGAACCACTCTGGGCAGAGGAGTCCCCACAGGGAGACTCAGATGTTCGGAACAAAAATAAAAGGTGTTCATGCGGCTTATTTGAATTTCCAACATTCCAGCCTCTGTCCCTTGAACTAACCCTGTCCGCGCTGAAAGGCATAGCCGGCTTCAGAGCCAATTCCAGCTCTGCAAGGAAACGGCAGAAACTCCCAGAGAGCAGGTCTCCCCAGAAGCATCCCAGAAGACAAGGTGACATGGTTGAAGTGGGGACAGACACATTGATTGACAGGGCATCTCAAGTACACAAAGGGCTTTCTAACAAACTCTACCACAGAGAGGGCTGTTCCTGTCCCTATCTTACAGACAGGGAGACTGAGGCTACGGAAGCCTGTATCATAGGAAACGGACACACAGGCCCTGAGAGCATAGGATTGCTGCTGCCCACTGGTTACATCCTGTCTGAAGCCACTTTCTACTCAGAGGAGGACAGGGACGCAGAATAATGACAGCCCGAGGAGCACAGCTTCCTGGAGACAAAGTCCTCAGTTCAAGTCGCATCCCCTTTGGTCAAGCTGTTCCTCAGCGTTTTCCCATCTGCAAAACTGGGGGGGGGGGGCATGGTGGTGCTTGTGAGCACAAGGATGGCTGTGTGCAGTACATAAATGAATTCTTCTATAGCTCCTTCAGCAGCACCAAGCACTGAGCTGGATGGCATGCTCACCTGTAATCCCGCACTCTGGAGGCTAAAACAGAAGGGTCGCTACTTGAGCTGGAGGCCAGGCTGTCTATGCATGAATTCCAGGGCAATCTGATTTGCAAACTGAAAATTTTCGTCAAAGTTAAATAAGATAAAGGGTGGGAGTGGGTTAGTAAATAGCTGTATGAAATTTCTTAACTTTTTTTCTTTAGGGACTAGGGGTGTAGCTCGTTGGCAGAGTGCTTGTGTAACATGAAGGGAGCCCTGGCCCCTACCCACAGCATCACATGCACCGGGTAGGTGAGCAAATGTCTGTAGTCCCAGCACTTGAAGGTTGAGATAAAAGGATCAGAAGTTGAAGATTATCCTTGGCTACATATGTAACTATCAAGTTTGAGGCCAGCCTAGGCTACAGGAGACCTTATCTCAAAAAATAAATAAATAAATGAATAAATAAATAAATAAATAAATATAAAAAAATAGCCACCCTCCCCTCCCCCAGCAAACATTTCCCTAAATGACTTCAGCGACTTCCTCTCCCACCCAACCCTTCCACAGCCAGAGACACTAATCTCTGGCTGCCCAGATTCCTGAAAGCAAACTGAAGACCACTGCCTGATTCTCACCTTCTGGCCTTTGCTCCGTCTCTTCCGGAGCCTGGAATCCCCTTATCTGTCCCCATTCTTCCTAGATATGGTGCAAAGAACCCTTTGGTGCAGCACTTTCTGACCGCTCACCCTTCCCCCACACCAAGTTTATGAGCCTCCACCACACCTGTTCACATTGAGATGGCCAGTTAGCTTGTGGCACGTCTCTTCTGAAGAGGGACTTGTCTCTGCGCTCAGCCTCAGGTCTAGCTCCAACCAGTTCACATTCTTACTCACCATGTGAACAGTCAGGGTTAGGCTCTTTCTACAGCTATGTAGAAACATTGGGAAGGGGACTTTCCGGTTCCTGGGAGGGCGAAGAGACCAGAGACAAGAATGTGGACCCCTGGAATGCCCAGTCCCACGTATCTGCCGCTCCTTCTGCCTTTCATCTGGGATGCCACAAAGACCACCCCTGGTGCTGTGAAGTCTGTACCCTGCAGGACACAAAACAGGGACAAAGGAGCTGGAGTGGCTGCTGGCCTCTCTTTGGTCTCCTGGATGATCTGGGGATAAGGGTGTCCTCTGCTCACAGCTCCGCCCATGGGTCATTCTGGATTCCATTCTCCAAAGCAGTCTACAAGTATGGGTACCACTAGCCTGTCCATCATCTGCAACCAAGGCCAACAGCAGGAACTTGCTCCCTCTGGCCCATGCCTCCCTGCACTCGTCCTGATCTGACCTCCAGGTTCCTGGATCCTAGTCTTCTCCAGCCGCTCAGATGACTGCGCACGCGCCCTGCGTGGCCTCCCGCACGCTACAACATGGATGAACCTCAAGAATGCTGTGCTAGGGAAACAGGGCACCCTAGAAGGACAAACTGTATGTTTTTCTTCTGTGAGGTTTCTGGGGTGCTCAGACCCGAAGAGACGGAATGTGAACTGACTGGCAGCTGTCAGAAACAGAGGGGAGGCAGGGCAGGGAGTTTATGCTTAATGAAGACAGCTTAGCTTGCAAGGTGAGAAGTTGTGCAGATCAAGAGGTATAGCAGCATGAATGTATTTAATATTACTGAACTTAACACTAAAAAAACTGGATAATAGTTGAGTGTGTCTGGAGGAGGGGGATGGCACATGCATTCAGGGGCAGAGGTAGGAGGGTCTCTGTGAGAGAATCTACAGAGAGAATTCCTGGATATCCAGACTACATCAGAGAAACCCTGTCTTGAAAAAAAAAATCTAAATAAATAAATAAATAATAGCTGGGTGTGGCAGTGCACACCTTTATTCCCAGCATTTGGGAGCCAGAGTCAGAAGGCACCTCTGTAAAATGTTGAGTTCAAGGCCAGCCTAGTCTACATAGCAAGTTCCAGGAGAGATGGGTCTTTAGTTAAGAGCACTTGCTGCTCTTGTAGAGGATCAGAGCTCAGTCCAAGTAGCTCATAACAGACTGTAATTCCAGCTCTAGGGGCTCTGCTGCCCTCTTCTGGCCTCTACAGGTACCCACATACTTGTGTATACACATACACAATTTTATTTTCAGGACAGGGTTTCCCTGTGTAGCCCTAACTGTCCTGGAACTCCTTCTGTAGACCAGGGTGGTCTCAAACTCAAAGATCTGCCTGCCTCTGCCTCCCAACTGCTGGGACTAAAGGTGTGAACCACCACTGTCTGGCAATAGTTTTTTGTTTTTTGTTTTTTGTTTTTTGTTTTTTAAGAGTCTGTTTACATGGATAAGATCAGGAAAGCAGTAGGCCTCGTGGTGCAGGCCCAGAACCCCAGCCATTCAGGAGGCAGAAGCAAGAAGGTGGAAAGTTCAAAGCTAGCCTGGCTAACCTAGGCATCTCTCAAAATAAAAAGCACTAAAGGAGCCAGAGATACAGCTCAGTGGGAGAGCACTTTGTTCAAATAAGGCTGGCTCAATTCCCAGTATCTACAAAAAAGAAGAAGAAAGAAAGAAAGAAAGAAAGAAAACACGAGTGTAAAACTTGTGTGGTGTTTGTGCATATGTGTGAGTAAGCATGTGGACCAGAAATTAATGTTTGTTATTTTCAATTTCTCTTCAGCTTATTTTCTTTTAAAGATTTTTTTTTCAATGTGTAGCCCAAGCTGGCCTCAAACTCATGATCCTCCTGCCTCTGCCTCCTTCAGCAAATCCTACCGGCGTGTTAAAGATTTAAAAAAAAAAAAATGTATGTATATGAGTACACTGTAGCTGTATTCAGACACACCAGAAGAGGACATCAGATCCCATTACAGATGGTTGTGAGCCACCCACCATTTGGTTGCTGGGAATTGAACTCAGGACCTCTGGAAGAGCAGTCAGTGCTCTTAACTGCTGAGCCATCTCTCCAGCCCTTAGCCTATTTTTAAGAGAGAGTCTCTCACTGAACCTAGTGCTTGCCAATTTGACTACATTGGCTTGCAACGAGGCCCAGGGACCTTCCAGTCTCAGCCTTCCAGAGCAGGGATTACAAGCAGGAGTGCTTTTAATGTGCGTAGCAAGAATGGATCTCAGGCCCTCATGATAGTTAATAATAAGCACTTTGCCAATTGAGCCTTCTCCCTGGCCCCTTGTGTGGTGTTTAACTTTTTTGTTGATTGATTTTTGAGGCTAACCTGGAATTCACTGTGTAGTCAAGAGTAACTTTGAACTCGGGACCCTCCTGTCTCTAACTCAGAGGTGCTAGAATTGTAGACCTGTGCCACCATATCTTACTTTTTTTTTTTTTAACCAAAATTAGAAATAACTAAGAGCCTAGGGCAAGTGATTATGTGGAAAAAACAAACAACAGAAACTCTGATGCAACTGGGTAATGGTGGCACACACCTTTACTCCCAGCACTTGGGAGGCAGAAGCACTCGGGTTTCTAAGTTCAAGGCCAGCCTGGTCTACAGAGCTCAAAAACACCAAAACCAAACCAAAACAAACCAAAACAAAACAAAAACAAAAACCCTCTAGTACTAAGATAAATCTGTCCAGTTTCTTCTCTATCCCTCTATCCCTGGCTCACTTTGAACTCTTTTTTTTTTAACTATTTATTTATATGTATTTATTTGTATTTCATATGCATTGGTGTTTTGCCTACATGTATGTCTGTATGAGAGAGTCAGATCCTCTGGAACTGGAGTTACAGGCAGTTGTGAGCTGCCATATGGGTGCTGGGAATTGAACTCTGTTCCTCTAGAAGAGTCGCCAGTTCTTTTACCACTGAGCCAGTAAAGAAATGTTTCCTAGAAAATACAAAAGAGCCAGCTTTCCCTTGGTGAAGCCTTCAAAGGCTTCCCACTTCTCTTAGAAAGAAAAAAAAAAGCCACATTTCCTGGAAGATCAGGAAAAGAAGTTAAACTGTTGCTCTTTGCAGAAAGACATGTTTTTATACATATAGAAAAATAGAAGGATACCAACAAGCTGTTCCAACTGATAAATGAATTCAGAAAAACTGCAGGATAAAAGATCAACATATGAAAACCAATAGCGCGTATTTACATCAATCAGGCACCAGCTGAAAAGCATTAAAGAAGACGCGGCATGCTGGGGCATATACCTGCAATCCTAGCACGTGGGAGGCTGAGACTGGAGGATTCTTGCTACTCCATGAGACCTTATCCCAGCTGAATTGGCTGTTTTTTAACACATGCCAAAGTCAGAAAGACATCAGAGCAGAGAGGTAAAGCCGGAGATCCCGGATTGGGGGAGCAGAAGGGGGGGGGGCGCTGAGAGGGGGCGTTTTGCACAAGATGAGAAGGAAGAGGAGAAGGAGGTGCCCTAAGGTGAACTCCGATTTGGCACCTGGGACATCACTCATCACTCATCAGTGACATTTGAAAGCAGCTTCATGAGAGCGAAAGGGTGAAGGAGATCTTAGCCGGTGGAGGGGGAGGTAGTAGGTGTGACTGCCAGTCAGGAAAGCAGGCTGATTCCAGGCCCAAGGGGGAAGAGCTGCTAGGGTCAAAGCTGGGTGGGCAGGGTGTGATGTACAAACGCATGCATGCACGCAGGCATGTACTCACTTGGGCATGCGCTCACAGGCACAGCCTGCGACTTGCACTATACTGGGTGAGCAGAACCCAGAAGTGTAGGAGAAAGCAGCAAGAGGCAATTTTGTTCATGATTTTTTTTTTTTTTTTTTTTTTTTTGAGACATGGTTTCTCTGTATAGCCCTGGCTGTCCTGGAACTCACTCTGTAGACCAGGCTGGCCTCGAACACAGAAATCCACCTGCCTCTGCCTCCTGAGTGCTGGGATTAAAGGCGTGCGCCACCACTGCCCGGCTTGTTCATGATTTTTATTTCTTTTTTTCTTTTCTTTTCTTTCTTTCTTTCTTTCTTTCTTTCTTTCTTTCTTTCTTTCTTTCTTTCTTTCTTTCTTTTTGAGACAGTCTTTTTTAGAGTCAGTCTGACCTCAGACACACCATGTAGCCAAGGCTAAGCTTGAACCCCTGATTCTACTGACTCTACTTTCTAGGTGCCGGGATTCCAGAGGTAGACCATCACGCCCGACTCTGCCCACATGAATTTATACACACCTTCTAGGCAGGTGCATAGCCTTGGTTACAAAACCTGCAGCTACAGTCTACTATGGCCCATGAACTGCCTAAACATCTCTTATCTTCCCTAACCTCATTCCCTCTTGCCTCACCCATGTTTTCCAAAAGCCAAGCACTGTGATTTCTGTATTCTGGATAATTTTGAACCTAGGATATCCTTTCCTCTGAGAAATTCTTCCTCTTCATCATCTAGAAGCCACCTCCCTGGGAATCTTAATTAATTTTTATTATTTAATATCAATTATTTTATAATAGTAATTAATATTTACTAATTGATTCCTGGGAATCTTTTTATTCTATTTAATTTAATTTATGTCTTCTACTTGACACAGGCTTCTAAAGTAAATGCTATACACTATCACAGTCTGTGTATCTGTCTCAATTAGTAGCTAGTTAGAGAAGAGGCCCGGGGAGCGTCTGTTTCTCAGGATCTGTGTCTACTCAAATCCCCAACTTACAATTCACTTGTTTGTCTTTTCTTTTAGCTTAAAATTTTTTTATATATATTCCAGATATATATTTAAGATATATAATTTGTAAAAATTTGACTTCAGTTTTGTTTTTCTGTCTCTTCTCTATTTTTTTTTTTTATGTCATTTGACACAAAAAAAGTGTTTAGGCTTTCTGTTTTGGTTTTAGTTGAGGAGACACTTGTAGCCCGGGCTGGCTTCAGAGTTTCTATGAAGTTGAGGCTGTCCTTGAATTCCAGATCCTCCTCCTGTTGTAAGACTCCGAGGAGCCTTAACTTACTGGAAACCCCCACCCCCACCCCAAGTGAACAACTTGGACCTGGAATCGATGCAAAAGCAAGAGGAATTTATTGTTCCAGTGTAGTGGGGTCGTCCCAGACCCGAAGGAGGGGAGGCAACCCTGGGTGGCCCATTTGGAGTTTTTATTCGGTTTCCAGGGATGGAATAGAACATCAGCAACTAGGCTCAATATGATTGGCAGAACAGTGAGTCCTTTAAACTGATTGGTCTTTAAGGAATGAGGTAGTAAGGGCTTACTCAGCCTTTCCCTTCTGGCCTATGCTCTCTGACCTGTCTCTTCCAGGCAGGGAGGGTTCCGGTGGAATTTTCCAACGGCTCTGAGCTGACCTCTTCACCGAGTGTTAGGCTGTCCTATCTGAGAATCTTATTACCATATCTATGGCCATAGTTTTATAATCTGAGATCTTACAGTTAGGTTATTGATCCATTTTGGCTTAATATCATGTACAGAATAAGGTAGAGTCCCACTTCACTCTTTTTTTTTTCCTTTCTTTTTTAAAAAGATTTTCTTTCTTTCTTTCTTTCTTTTTAAAGAATAGAGTTTATTTGGGGGACATGGGAAGGGGGGTCAAGAAGGGAATAGAGGAAGGAGAAAGAGGAAGAAAGGGGTCAGAAAGAGGAAAGGGACAGAGGATTTTATTTCTTTATTTTATATATATGATGAGTACACTGTCGCTCTCTTCAGACATACCTGAAGAGAAGGCATCAGATCCCACTGCAGATGGCTGTGAGCCTCCATGTGGTTGCTGGGATTTGAACTCAGAGCCTCTGGAAGAGCAGTCAGTGCTCTTAACCGCTGAGCCATCTCTCCAGACTCTAGTTTTGGAATCTGAATTATCTTCCATTGGCCATGTTTCTTTGATGACTATAATTTTTGTAGCAAGTTTTTTATTTATTTATTTATTTATTATATGTGAGTACACTGTAGCTGTCTTCAGACACTCTGGAAGAGGGCGTTAGATCTTGTTACAGATGGTTGTGAGCCACCATGTGGTTGCTGGGATTTGAACTCATGACCTTCGGAAGAGCAGTTGGTGCTCTTAACCGCTGAGCCATCTCACCAGCCCAAGTTTTTTTTTTTTTTTTTTTAAGTTGTTATATAGTTTGTGATCTTATTTCATTGAGGTCTGTCTCTCTGTAGAGTCCAGGCTAGCCGGAAGTTCACAGTCCTCCTGCCAGGAACTTGAAATCCTGCCTGGCCTCCCAGTCCTGGGATAACAGGTGTGCGTCACCACACACAGGCCTCCTAATTGTTTCAAAATTGAAAACTTGCAAGTTTCCAGCAACACTTTTCTCTTTTGCTATTGTTTTGTCTACTCAGGACATTTGGCAGTCCTGAGTGAACTGAAGCCCATCTTTCCCATTTCTGCTTAAAAGAGGAGAGAGGGATCACGGGGCTTAGATAAGGACTTACAGCATCTGTACATCTCTGAGGATCTACCTTAGTGATAGTGAGTTTTCTAATGTATGCATTTGTTTTTTTGTTTAACTTTTTTTTTTTTTAGATTTATTTTATTTATTATATGTAAGTACACTGTAGCTGTCTTCAGACACTCCAGAAGAGGGCGCCAGATCTCGTTACAGATGGTTGTGAGCCACCATGTGGATGCTGGGATTTGAACTTATCAACTTCAGAAGAGCAGTCGGGTGCTCTTACCCGCTGAGCCATCTCACCAGCCCTTGTTTAACTTTTTAAAAATGTGTGTGTGTGTGTGTGTGTGTGTGTGTGTGTGTGTGTAGTACCTGCAGAGGCCAGAAGGTGTCCGGTCTCCAGGAGCTGGTATTCCAGGCACTTGTGAGCCATAACTGGGGCCTTGGAGCCTAATTCCCAGCCTCTGGAAAAGCAGCAAGTGTGCTTAACCATTCAGTCCTCTCTCTAGCCTTCTTTTTGTTTTTGTCAGACTGTCTTATTTAGCCCAGGCTGACCTTTAACTCACTATGTAGCCAAGGCTAACCCTATGAACTCCTGATCCCGCCTCCATCCTGTGAGTGCCCAGGCTATAGGCCTGTAGCACCACCCGAGGCCCACTTCCCGTTCAGCATCCTTCTGCTGTTCCGTGGGCAAACCCTTAGCGCCCTGACCACATTTACTTCCAGGAAGTCTCTGAGTGCTCTCTTACTGGAACTGGCCTTTTCAATTTACTCCTCAAGAGTGTTCACTGCCGCTATACAGAAACACAATTACATGGGCTTATTGATCTTTGTGTCAGTTTTGGGTTTTAATTCTCCATCGTGATCAAATACCTGAGCTAAAGCATTTATTATTATTATTATTATTATTATTATTATTATTATTATTAGGAAAGCAGATTCTTCAGTTGTTCGTTTTACTTTGTTCCTTGATCTTAAGAGAGGATATCATGAAGCACAGGCTGGTCTCTAATTCACTATATAGCCCAGGCTGGTCTTGAATTCCTGATCCTCCAGCCTCCATTTCCCAAGTGCTGGATTACAGGAGTACACCACCAGCACTCTGAAGACATTTACAATTTTCCCATGCAGAGGTCCGGACCCAGCCCCTTGGTGTTCCCAGCAAGCACTGCACCACCCAGACCCTCAGCCCTAAGATGCTCCTTTCCCTTTTTTTTTTTTTTTTTTTTTTTTCCTCTGTGTAGCTCTGGCTGTACTGGAACTCACTCTGTAGACCAGGCTGGCCTCGAACTCAGAAATCTGCCTGCCCCTGCCTCCCAAGTGCTGGGGTTAAAGGTGTGTGCTACCACTGCCCAGCATTTCCTTTCCTTTTTAAAGGATTTACGTATTTTTTATTTTATATGTGTAAGTGTATGCCTGCATGCATGTACGTGTAACAGGCCTTTGCCCGGTGCCCTTGGAGACCAGAAGAGGGTGTCAGATCCCCTAGAACTGTAGTTACAGGTGGTTGTGATCTGTCCCACATGGGTGCTGGGAACAAAACTCAGGTCCTCTGCAGGAGCAGTAAGTGCTCTTATCCACTGTTGCATCTCTCCAGCCAACCCCCATCCCCTGCCCCATATTTTCTGTTAAGCTTTTTGTTTTTAAGTACTTTTAAGCTTACAAAAAATAGTACACAGAATTCCCATATGCCCTGTACCTAATTTCCCCTGATGTTAACAACTCATTGAAGTGTGGTAAAAAAATAATCATAGCAGGGAAATAAAAGCACACTCCTATTAACTAGACTGTGGACTTACCCACAGTGCTCTGAGTTTGTGGGCTTACCCACAGTGCTCCATGTTTTTCCCTGTCTTTTCCATCGTGCACTGACACCAGGGTCCAGACCACACCAAGCTCTCATGTTTCTGGCCCCTTTTTTTTGGTGGTGGGGGTGGGGGTGTTCGAGACAGGGTTTCTCTGTATAGCCTTGGCTGTCCTGGAACTCACTCTGTAGACCAGGCTGGCCTTGAACTCAGAAATCTGCCTGCCTCTGCCTCCCGAGTGCTGGGACTAAAGGCATGCGCCACCATGTCCAGCTGTTTCTGTCCCCTTTAATCTGTGACAGTTTTTCAGTTTTGTTTCACATGGCCTTGACATTTTGGTTTGGTTTTGGTTTTCTCCGAGAAAAAGTCTCAATATGGAGACCGGGCTGGCCTCAAATACCAGGAGATTAGCCTATGTCTCTGCTTTCCAAGAGCTGAGACTACTTGTGAATGATACTGGTAAGTTACGATGCATAGATGCATAAAGTCTCTCAGTTTGAGCTTGTCTGATGTTTTCTTTTCTTTTCTTTTCTTTTCTTTTCTTTTCTTTTCTTTTTGTTTGTTATTTTAAAACATTTTTTTCGGGCCGGGCGTGGTGGCGCACGCCTTTAATCCCAGCACTCGGGAGGCAGAGGCAGGCGAATTTCTGAGTTCGAGGCCAGCCTGGTCTACAAAGTGAGTTCCAGGACAGCCAGGGCTATACAGAGAAACCCTGTCTCGAAAAACCAAAAAAAAAACAAAAAAACATTTTTTCCTTCCAGTGTAGCTCTAGCTGGCCTTGAACTCACAGAGATCACAGAGATTTGCCTGCCTCTGCCTCTGAAATGCTGGGATTAAAGACATGTGCCACAATGTCCAGCTTGTCTGATGTTTGCTCGGGATTATATTGAGAACATAAACCTCTGGCCAGAATTCTACAGGAGGATTGGAGAGATGGCTCAGTGGTTAAGAGCACTGACTACTCTTCCAGAGGTCCTCAGTTCAATTCTCAGCAACCACACGATGGCTCACAACCATCTGTAATGGGGTCTGGTGCCCTAGTCTATCATGCAAGAAGGCATGTGTGCAAATAAAGCAGTCATGTAAATAAATAAATACTTTAAAAAATAAATGTAGGGCTGGTGAGATGGCTCAGTGGGTAAGAGCACCCGACTGCTCTTCCGAAGGTGATAAGTTCAAATCCCAGCAACCACATGGTGGCTCACAACCATCTGTAACAAGATCTGGCTCCCTCTTCTGGAGTGTCTGAAGGCAGCTACAGTGTACTTACATATAATAAATAAAATAAATCTTTAAAAAAAAATAAATGTAGAAAGTTAAGATAGTTTAATTAAAGGGGATTATACTGGGAGGGGGGCTGGTTGCATGGCTCTGCTCATTGGCAGAGTAGTAGCCAGGCACACACATCACCCAGGATAACTGAAGGCCTAGCTAAAGAAGAAAAACAATGAGAGAGGAGGGAGGGAGGGAGGGAGGGAGGGAGAAAGGCAGGGAAGAAGGACCCATCTGGTATATTAGGAGTACCTCTCAGTCTAATGTGAGGAGGAAATGAAAGGACAGAGTCTATATTTAGAAGGTAGGGATCACAGGACACGTTAATGAGACCACGCAGATTGTGATTTTAATTGGTGTGCAGTTGGCCTGGACAATGCCGAACTTGAAAGCACCCTGGTGATTGTCTGCCGGCAGGTGAGATATGGAGCAGGCCATCACTTGCTCTAAACTATCCTTAGGAAAGCTACACAGAGCTCAAGGTGCCCAGTGTCTCTCAGGCAACAAAGGTGGATAAGGCGCTTGCGGGAGACAGGTCCTCCTCCTTCCTCCCCATCCCCACAGAGAGTTAGCCACAGCTCCCACCAGGAGGAAGGCTGGACAGTGAACACTGAATGGTTGTTTAATTACTCACCTCTCTCTCTCTCTCTCTCTCTCTCTCTCTCTCTCTCTCTCTCTCTCTCTCTCTCTCTCTTTCTGTGTGTGTGCTTTCATGGTAATGGAATATCAGTTTTGCTCCATGCAGCCTGGGAATGGCTTAGTTGGTAAAATAGCTACTATGGAAACATAGGACCAGAGTCTACATCCCCAGGACTCATGTAAACAGCCAGGTATGTTGGTATTACATCTGTCACCAGTGCTGGAGGGGGACAATGACAACAGAGCAGATCTGAAAGATTCCCTGACCAGTCAGCCTGACTGAAACAATAAACTCCAGTCTCACTGAGGGACTCTAACTCAAAATATAAGGTAGAAGGGCTAGAGAGATGGCATGTTTGTTTTAAAGACAGTTTCTCTATGTATTCCTGGCTATCTTGGAACTTGCTCTGTAGAGCAGGCTAGCCTGGAACCCAGAGATCTGCCTGTGTTTGCCTCCCAAGTGCTAGAACTAACTAAAGGCATTGTCTTAGTTAGGGTTTTACTGCTGTGAACGGACACCATGACCAAGGCAACACTTATAAGGACAACATTTAATTGGGGCTGGCTTACAGGTTCAGAAGTTCAGTCCATTATCATCAAGGCAGGAACATGGCAATATCCAAGCAGACATGGTGTAGGAGGAGCCAAGAGTTCTACATCTTCATCTGAAGGCTGCTAGCAGAATACTGATTTCAAGGCAGCTAGGTAGAGGGTCTTAAAGCCCACAACCACAGTGACACACCTACTTCAAAAGGGCCACACCTTCTAATAATGACACTCCCTGGGCTGAGCATATAAGAACCATCACAGGCATGTACCACCAGGCCTGGCTTACAAATAACTATTTTAAAAATATATTATTTCAATTTCAACTAGGCACAGTGGTACATGCCTATAATCTCAGCACATAAGAGACAGAGGCAGCCGGGCGGTGGTGGCCCACACCTTAATCCCAGCCCTTGGGAGGCAGAGGCAGGTGTATTTCTGAGTTTGAGGCCAACCTGGTCTACAGAGTGAGTTCTGGGACAGCCAGGACTACAGAGAAACCCTGTCTCAAAAAAACAAGAGAGAGAGAGAGAGAGAGAGAGAGAGAGAGAGGCATGATAGTCACTGTAGGTTCAAAGCCAGCCTGGGCTACATAGAGAGTTCCAACCTCTCCAAGGCAGTATTGCAAAACCCTACCTAAAAAAAAAAAAAAAAAAAAAAGAAGCCGGATGTGGTGGCGCACACCTTTAATTCCAGCACTTGGGAGGCAGAGGCAGGCAGATTTCTGAGTTCGAGGCCAGCCTGGTCTACAAAGTGAGTTCCAGGACAGCCAGGACTATACAGAGAAACCCTGTCTCAAAAAAAAAAAGAGAGAGAGAGAGAGAGAGAGAGAGAGAGAGAGAGAGAGAGAGAAGAAAAGAAAAGAAAAGAAAAGAAAAGAAAAGAAAAGAAAAGAAAAGAAAAGAAAAGAAAAGAAAAGAGAAAAGAAAAGAAAAAATATTTGGGGGGCTGGAGAGATGGCTTAGTGGTTAAGAGCACTGACTGCTCTTCAAAAGGTCCTGAGTTCAATTCCCAGCTACCACATGGTGGCTTACAACCATCTGTAATGAGATCTGTTGCCCTCTTCTGGTGTGTTTGAAGACAGCTACAGTGTACTCATATACATAAAAAGAAAAAGTTTTAGCTGAAATTCAAATGTAACTGAATATAAATCATTTGCCTAATTTTTTTCTTTTCCTCTTTGTACATCTAGTAGCAATACTATCTCCAAATCCCCAGTAGGTTTAATTCATTCTCATCTGCTCGGAAGGTTCTAGACCAATAAGGACTTTCCTCTTCTTTCTCCTGCTCATCTTCCTGTCTCCTCCTTGTCTGGCCTGGTGAAGAGCGTCACTACCTCTGCAGGACAGCTCACTCAGGGACTCTGCCCAGAGCTGGAGGGAAACAGAACTGCTGTCCCAAACCCTCCCACTCCTCCGTTCATTACAGGCTTTGGAGCACAGCAGGATAAGTCAGACATGTCTCTGCTCCCTGGAGGTTTGTACCCCAAGAGGGACAGTAACCCAGGTGACTGCTTTGGATGCAGATGACAGCAGTGGAGAATTGTGGTGGTAATGGGGTGACTAAGACAGGGTTAAGCCTGAATAGGTAACATGGCTATGCCTGGAAGAGTCTGACAGACAAATGTCACTGTGGGGAAATGAAGAGAAGTCTCCCATATCTGGCTGATTGGTAGTTTGCCAGTTTCTATGGTATGAATGCATCTTGGCCAGGGCTAGAAAGATGGTTCAGTGGTTAAGAGCACCTGCTGCTCTGCGAAAGGACCTGGCCTTTAATATCAGCACTTAAGGCTCTGTGAGTTCAAGGCCAGGCCAGTCTACATAGCAAGTCCCGGGACAGCCATAGCTACATAATAGAGAGAGATTCTGTCTTAAACCAAGAGGACCCAGGTTGGACTCTCAGCACCCAGATGGTGCTGACACCCCCAACCCCTTTAAGTCTAGTTCCAGGGGATCTAATGCCTTCTTCTTCCAGCCTTCCATGAACATGGTGTGCACTCACTCACTCACGTGAAACAATCATGCACAGAAACACACCACGGCCCATATGGATACGCTCAGAAGACTGACATTTTGAATGGTTTAGAGCCTCTGCAGCTAAATGGCTATATGACAATCTCACCCTCGTGGGGTTTCCCACCAGCCCCTGTATTATCAGTTCCTTCCTTCCTCGGTTTCCTCACACAGCACTGTTTGTCTGTGATACTGGGCAAGCACTCTGCCACTGAGGAACAGCCCAGCCCTTGCAGGTGGCTTTTTAGTTTTTATTTTAAGATTGTGGATGTTTTGTCGTCTTCTTCTTCTTCTTCTTCTTCTTCTTCTTCTTCTTCTTCTTCTTCTTCTTCTTCTTCTTCTTCTTCTTCTTCCTCCTCCTCCTCCTCATCTTCCTCCTCCTCCTCCTCTTCTTCTTCCCTCCTCCTCCTTCTTCTTTGTTTTTTATTGAGACAATGTTTTGTCTTCACGTATGTCTGTGCATTATTTGCATGCTGCCAGAGGCCATAAGAGGATGTCATAGCCTCTGGAACCAGAGTGACAGATGGTTGTAAGCTGCTTTGTGGATGCTGAGAATCAAACCCAGGACCAGCCAGTGCTCTTAATCCCATAGCCATCTCTCCAGCCTCCCTTCCCCAAACCCTACTAAGTCTCTGGAAACCTATCCCAATCCACAGCAGAGGGAGGCTTATGTCTATATACCTGCTGTGATGGTCTTCCATCTTTGTGCAGAAAGCTCCTGTCAAAACTTCAAGTCAGTTTCTCCTTTTTATTTTTATTTCTGGGACTTACTATTAAATTTTTTTTTAATTATTTATTTTTATTTTAAATGCATTGATGTTTTGCCTGCACATAAATCTGTGTGCCGGTGTCAGACTTGAAGTTACAGACAGTTGTGAGCTGCCATGTGGGTGCTAGGAATTGAACCTTGGTCCTCTAAAAAAGCAATCGGTGCTTTTAACCACTGAGCCACCTCTCAAAGCCATATCTTTTGTGTACTAATAGGGAGCACAAATGCAGTGATCAGAGAATAACTTTGTAGAGTCCATTCTTTTTTTTTTTTAATCTTTTTTTTTAAAAGACTTATTTATTATATGTAAGTACATTGTAGCTGTCTTCAGACACTCCAGAAGAGGACATCAGATTCGTTACGGATGGTTGTGAGCCACCAAGTGGTTGCTGGGATTTGAACTCTGGACCTTCGGAAGAGCAGTCAGCGAGCGCTCTTAACCACTGAGCCATCTCACCAGCCCTGTAGAGTCCATTCTTTCTCTTCAGCTTTTTGTGGGTTCTGGGGAATTAAACCTAGGTAAGTAGGTTTGTAGGTCAAGTGCCTTTACTTCCCCACTGAGCCATTTCATTTGTAAGTCGTAGTGATGGCTTGGGCCTTTAATCTCAGCATTTGGCAGAAGCAGGTGAATCTCTGTGAGAATAGTGCCAGCCCGGTCTACATAGCAAGTTCCAAGCCAGCCAAACCTACATAGTAAGACCCTGTATGGAAAAAAAAACAAAAACCTAAAAACCACCAAGCCATTTCCTTGGGCCTGTTTTTGAGACAGGGCCTCATATATTAGAGGCTGACTTCAAATTTACAGTATAGCTGAAGATGACCTTGAACTCCTAATCCTCCTGCCTCTACTCCCTGAGTCCTAGAGCTGTAGTAGAGCACCACCACATCCAGTTTATTCAGAAGAGGAGATCAAACCAGAGCCTTGTGAATGCTAAGCAAGCACCCCATCAACTGAGCTACCTGTGCCCTAACCCCTATTTTGTAACACTATCAGGAGGTATGGCCTTGTTAGAAGAAGTGCCTAAAAAGGTGGACTTTGAAGTCTCAAAGCCTCAGGCTACTTACTGTCTCACTGTCTCTTCCTGCTCCTTTATGGATGCAGGTGTAGAGCTCTCAGCTGCCTCTCCAGCACCATGTCTTCTTGCATACTGCCATGCTTCCCACCATGATGACAATGGACTAAACGCCAGCCCCAGTCAAATGTTTTCCTTTATAAGAGTTGCTGTGGTCACGGTGTCTCTTCCCAGCAATACAACCCTAAGGCAATAACCGTAGCTGTAATGAACAAAACAGCTAATAACCCACAGATAGCAGCCTCCTTCCTGTCCTCAAGGAGCTGAGCTCTGCAGATCAGTGCAAACGCACTGCATTTGCCATGAAGCCGGTCATGCCCCCAATTCTGACTTCTGCCCAAATCAGGAAACCTAGACATTACCAACATTCACAAGCCACAGAAGATGGGGGCCTGACTCCCAGCCAGGTTGGTCCGGGGGCTTGGAGAAGGAAACCCAGACCACTGATTTCTTTCCAGGGTCTCCCTCATGACACAGTTTGGCTTTTCTTCCTCCCAGCCCCTGCCCCAATACCAAGGACTGATATCTGGAATTGCACTTGAGGCACTGTGGAAGCACTCAGTGTGTGGCCTTGCCACCCTCTGCGACCCCGGTGGGCACCCCTAGACAGAAAGCGATGATTTTCTGAGTAAGTATCTCCTGCTGAGTTTCCTAGCTGCCTTCTGAGCCTCCAGCACACTGTGCTCAGCACAGAGGCACTGGTGAGTTAAGCGGATTTCATGCTATTTTCAAAGTCATCTTCCGTGGAAAATTTTCTTACACCATTAAACCTACTTTCTGCTGCTCTTCATTTCCTTAAAAGCCCCACTCTTCTTCCATGAGGTAAACAGCAATTGGAACACTTTAGGAACCTGCTAGAAACACCCTGTAGGTAACCCTGATGTGGGTAGCTGGGGAGAGGGTTCCAGAAGTAGGGCAGACAGCCCACGGCTGCAGCAGGCTCTCTGCAGGCACTAAGCCTTGCTTCTTGGCTTCCTGATCCCTCCTGAAGACTTCTACGCCAGAGCAGTCCCTCAGCTTAGCAGCCTGCTAAAGACTCAGCAAACTGAAGTCAATCTTTTGAGGAGGAGTCGAGCTTAGTCCTCTACCACTGATGAACACACTCCAGTGCCCCCCCCCCCCACTGCCTCCTAAGCAACTCCAGATTGGATGGTCAGGATGAGCCCAGATGTCATGCAAAGCCAGCATGAGCTTCCCGGTGCACCCCCGCTCTGTGTGGACCGCCAACCACAGCAGCCTCGCTGCCAGCAGAAGCCTTGGAGAAGTCGAAGCCCAGTGACTCTGCTTAGCATCTGGCTATCAGAGGTCCTCAGGGAGAGTCTCCGAAGTGAGACTGGCCTGCACCTCAGTCACAGATGATAGAACTTGGCAGGATGGCCAGGGGCCACAGGCGTGACCTGGTACGAGGGCTTTGCTTAGGAGAGAGGGCAGGGATGGACTAAGGGAAGGATTCCCTGTGACAGACCAGGAGCCTGCAGTCTTGCAAAGCCTGAGATGTTCCCACAGATCTGATGTCCCGGAGAAGTAGGAGAATATGCTGGGTTAACTGCGCCAGCTCAGCTGCTAGCTGGATGCTATAGAAAGCAGGTTACCCAGAGAAGAGTCAGTGGGAACCGGGAGAGTGAACCCTGTGTGGCTGCAGGTGAGGTTAAAACACAACTGAGGGCTATTTGGGAAGTAAGGTCCCCACCCACCCCCGGGGGCCTGAGAACCACCATTAATCCAGGGGCACTTGAGTACTCCATAGAAACGAACTCCCCGAGAAAGGCTTTCTTGGTTTTTTGTTGTTGTTTTGAGATGGGGTATCCTTGTCTTTGTAACCCAGGCTGGCCTCCTCTTCAGCTTCCCATAGACTGAGATTACAGTCACATACCACCACACCTGGCTCATTCTCAAGAAACATTCAGCAGCAAATCAGGTGCCACAATAGCCAAAATGATCTCCATAAAAAGAGAGAGATTTCCTCAGTGAGAACTATAGAAATAAAAGGGAAAACTAATGTTTCTTTAGCCCGATCTTTACTCTTTTTAAAGATTACACATTGTCTATTGTTTATTGGTGTGTTTGTAGGTGTGTGCCACAGCATAGAGACCAGGAGACAACTTGCAGGAGTCAGTTCTATCCATCAGCTGAGTCTCATGGATCAGACTCAGGTCCTCCAGTTTAACAGCAAGTCCCCTTACTGAGCCATTTCATATGACCTAGGGTGAGAGTTAATTCAGACAGGGTCTCAGTACATAGTTCTGACTGGCCTACAACTCAGAGATCCACTTGAAGGTTGGCCTCAAACTCAGATCCACCTGCCACTGCCTCTGGAATGCTGGGGTTCATGATGTACATCGCTACCACGTCCAGCCTCCTAGAGTAAAACTTTTATATTTAAAATATTCTTGGGGCTGGAGAGATGGCTCAGTGGTTAAGAGCACTGACTGCTCTTCTGAAGGTCCTGAGTTCAAATCCCAGCAACCACATGGTGGCTCACAACCATCTGTAATGAGATCTGATGCCCTCTTCTGGAGTGTCTGAAGACAGCTACAGTGTACTTACATATAATAAAATAAATAAATCTTAAAAAAAAAAAATCTATCCAGGCAGTGGTGGTGCACGCCTTTAATCCCAGCACTTGGGAGGCAGAGGCAGGCGGATTTCTGAGTCCGAGGCCAGCCTGGTCTACAAAGTGAGTTCCAGGACAGCCAGGGCTACACAGAGAAACCCTGTCTCGGAAAAAAAAAAAAAGAAAGAAAGAAAGAAAGAAAGAAAGAAAGAAAGAAAGAAAGAAAGAAAGAAAGAGAAAGAGAACACAAATAGGCCTGGAGAGATGGCTCAGTAGTTAAGAACACTGGCTGCTCTTCCAGAGGTCCTGAGTTCAATTCCCAGCAACCACATGGTGGCTCACAACCATCTGTAATGGGATCCAATGCCCTCTTCTGGTGTATCTGAAGACAGCTACAGTGTACTCGTAGACATTAAATAACTCTTTAAAACACACACACAATTTCAACAAGTGTCAACCACAAAACCAGCATGAAGCTGGGTATGGTGGCCCACACCTTTAACCCCTGCACTCAGGGAGGCAGAGGCAGAGGCAGGAGGATCTTTGCGAGTTTGAGGCAAGCCTGGTCTACAGAGCGAGTTCCGGGATAGGCAGAGCTCATGGTGAGACCTCAGCATGGAGCATCATTGACAGGTATGAACACAACTTAGGTTCCTTTGCCTTTCTAGGCAGATTATAAAGGAAACAAGTCTTCTAAACATTATCAAAACTGGACATCGCCCCTCAACACACACACACACACACATACACACACACACTTGCACACATAATCATTTTTCAAGAATACGGACACATCTTTCCTAACTAAGATTTCTGCTGCAGGTTTAGGGCTTCACAGTGGTCTTGGATGACGTCATCTTCCCAGCTCAGGACCATAGAGCATGTTTTACTGGAGAGTAACCCTGAATAAGCACCTCCTTAGGCATTAGCCCACCCTCCATTCAAGCAGAAATCAGACTCTGAGGGTCTGCCATCACACTCACTCACCTAAGCCTTACTATGGGAAGCCAGGTGCCCACCACAGCACCATGGGCACAACTGTGATCTTGCCTTCACATGGGAAAAAGGTGGCACATGAATGTCTAAGGTGGGAATTGGTATCTGGATGGGACCCTGGAATCCACATTCCTGATGAGCCCTCCCCCTAAGCAGTAGTCCATAGATGTATTTTGGTTTTGAAGTACCAGAAACTGGACCCAGGGCATCACCCATATTGGGCAAATGTTTATCCACTGAGCGCTTCCAAACCCCCAGGATGGTTGCTAAGTCCCACTAGGAGACTCTGCTTCCCAGCCTCAGAAGGCCTGTTCTGAGTATAAGAAACTGTACTTTCTGTCATAGAGTTCATAGAGACAGGAGGGACCCTGGGACTACCTGATGGTCCAAATAGGAAGGAATTGGAACCTAGCTCCCACCCAATGGTAGTGTCTCTCATTGCACTGGACTGCCATCTGCTGGCCAGAAGTTGCCACTGCAAGTTAGATTGAGATTCCCCCTGGTCCAATTCCTTCACCAAATCCTTACAGGTGCAGTGTAGACCCCAGAACTCAGTCCAGAGCATAAAATGAACAAGCAAAGAAAAAGAGAAGGCTCTGGTGTGAGCCCCGTGGAAAGGGAGGGAAGCATACAGGAGAAAGGTAGGTCTGTGTGATGGGTACAACCTGAGAATCAGAGAGAAGCTTAGGGGTAGGTAGGGGCTGGACTGGGTGGTCCTTACTACTTTGGAATCTGTGCCGAGGGCAATGGGAAAGTCAGCAGGGAATCAGATTCAGGGAAGATCACTCTGGACCTTGTCAAGAAGCAGCAATAGATTCCAATAGAGGCAGAGTCAATTTGAATAATTCTTATCAAAGACAAGCTGCTGTTGGCACAGATTACAGGGTGGCTACGAAGGCAGAGGGGGACATTGGCCTGTGAGGACTATTTAAGACCATCGTTGGGGGGCTGGTGAGATGGCTCAGCGGGTAAGAGCACCCGACTGCTCTTCCGAAGGTGATAAGTTCAAATCCCAGCATCCACATGGTGGCTCACAACCATCCGTAACGAGATCTGGCGCCCTCTTCTGGAGTGTCTGAAGACATCTACAGTGTACTTACATATAATAAATAAAATAAATCTTTAAAAAAAAAAAAAAGACCATCATTGATTAGGTTTGCAGAACTGGAGCTCACAGGATTAAAGCATCATCCCATTGTTTTTTCCATATCAGCACCTACTGTGTGCCTAAAATTAATCTCTCACCTAAGGGATTCAGTGCTGTAAACAAAAGGAAAAAAACTGTTTTTCAAACAGTCTGCATGCAACCAAACAAGAAAGCGACAAACAGAAACAAGAACCTACTAGAGAATTCAAAGGGGGGCTCAGAGGCACGATGTCTGCCGCATAGACAACAGGGGAAAGCATTGGAATTGGCTACGGGAACGTACACCTGTTATCCCAGCCCCGGGGAGGCTGAGGCACGATGAAGTTCATGGGCTACATACTAAAACCTGTGTTCAAAAGGAGAGAGAAGCTGGGCAGTGGTGGCGTACACCTTAGATCCCAGCACTCTGGTGACAAAGGCAGTTGGATCTGAGTTTGAGACCAGCCTGATCTACAGAGCAAGTTCCAGGACTGCCAGGGCTACACAGAGAAACCCCATCTCAAAGGGAAAAAAAGACACAGAGAAAGTCAGGCTTCATGATTCTTGTGTTTTATGAAACCATAAGAGAAGGAGTATGTTTGGTGAATGTGGAGTCAGGTGTGGGGGGAAGGGATACCTCTGCAGGATCAGTGCTGAGGCAACCCTCCTCCCCCTAAGGGACAAGCCACAAGGTGGTATAGTATAGAGTTTATTCAGGGCATGAATGAGGAGGGGAGTTGAGAAGGTAGTAGAGACAGAGAAAAGCAGAGAGAGAGAGTAGAGGCCGGCCATGAGCATGTGAAGAGAGGAGGGAGGGGAATGGAGAGAGCGGGTAAGGGGCAAGAGGACAGAGCAGGAACAAGAGAGGAGGGGGCAAGCAGCCCCTTTTATAGTGAGTCAGGCATGCCTGGTTGTTTCCAGGTGTACTGGCTGGCTTTGTGTGTCAACTTGACACAGGCTGGAGTTATCACAAAGAAAGGAGCTTCAGTTGAGGAAATGCCTCCATGAGATCCAGCTGTAAGGCATTTTCTCAATTAGTGATCAAGGGGGGAAGGGCCCCTTGTGGGTGGTGCCATCTCTGGGCTGGTAGTCTTGGGTTCTATAAAAGAGCAGGCTGACCAAAACAAAAACAAAAACAAAAACAAAAACAAAACAAAAACAAAAACAAAACAAAAAAAAGCCGGGCGTGGTGGCGCACGCCTTTAATCCCAGCACTCGGGAGGCAGAGGCAGGTGGATTTCTGAGTTTGAGTCCAGCCTGCTCTACAAAGTGAGTTCCAGGACAGCCGGGGCTATACAGAGAAACCCTGTCTCGAAAAACCAAAAAAAAAAAAAAAAAAAAAAGAGCAGGCTGAGCAAGCCAGGGGAAGCAAGCCAGTAAAGAACATTACCTCCATGGCCTCTGCATCAGCTCCTGCTTTCTGACCTGCTTGAGTTCTAGTCCTGACTTCCTTCAGTGATTAACAGCAATGTGGAAGTGTAAGCTGAATAAACCCTTTTCTCCCCAACTTGCTTCTTGGTCATGTTTGTGCAGGAACAGCAATGTGGAAGTGTAAGCTGAATAAATCCTTTTCGCCCTAACTTGCTTCTTGGTCATGATGTTTGTGTAGGAATAGAAACCCTAAGACACCAGGTAACTGTGGAGCAGAGTCCAGACACAATGCATAACTTTAATCCAGCACTCCCAAGGCAGATCTCCAAGTTCAATGTCAACCTAGTCTATACACAGTTCCAGGCCAGTCAGAATGAGACCCTGTCTAAAATTAATTTTAAGGGGGTGGCTGGTGAGATGGCTCAGTGAGTAAGAGCATCGACTGCTCTTCTGAAGGTCCTGAGTTCAAATCCCAGCTTCAAATCCCAGCAACCACATGGTGGCTCACAACCATTTGTAAGGAGATCTGACTCCCTCTTCCGGAGTGCCTGAGGACAGCTACAGTGTACTTACATACAATAAATAAAAGTGGAGGGGGGGAGATAAGAGGTGACGAGAAAATGAGAGGATTAAACAAAGAAGGAGAAAGAGCATCTTAGACCAAAGTAGCAAGTATGTGTAGCCCCAGAGCAGAAGGGACGTTCAGGGTCAGACAGCCAATGTGGCTGAAGCATTGGCTGGGCAAGCACAGCAGAGGGAGAGTGAGGTGGGGGCCACTTCACACTTTTGTTTCATTTTGCAAGACAGGGTTTCTCTGGACAGCCTTGGCTGTCCTGGAACTCACTCTGTAAACCATGCTGGTCTTGAACTCAAGAGATCCACCTGCCTTTTTCTCCCATGCCTGGCCACACATCCCTTAAGAAAAAAATTCTGTGATTAAAAGGCAGCCGCAGACACATCTTAAGCAGGAAAGTGACAAGATCCAACATCATCAAAATCCAGCTGGAGAGGCTGGGCCAAATGGGAGAGGGAAGGAAGGAGCTGAGAGGTGGGGCCACAGTCCAAGAACAACCTGAAATTAAAGTAAAAAGGGCCTGGGAATGTCACTTAGTGATGGACCATGTGACCAGTATACACAGGGCCCTGGACTCCACGCCCCCAGCACCTCTGAGTCAACCAGACTTGGTGATGGAATAGACGGTGGGATAAGCAAAAGGCAGAACTCGGGACCATAAAAATGTTGGCTACAGGGCTGGAGAGATGGCTCAGCGGTTAAAAGCACTGACTGCTCTTCCAGAGGTCCTCAGTTCAATTCCCAGCCAACCACATGGTGACTCACAACCATCTGTAATGGGATCTGATGCCCTCTTCTGGTGTGTCTGAAGACAGCTACAGTGAACTCATAAATGAAATAAATCTTAAAAAAAAAAAAAAATGGGGGCTGGTGGGATGGCTCAGCGGGTAGGAGCACCCGACTGCTCTTCCGAAGGTGATAAGTTCAAATCCCAGCATCCACATGGTGGCTCACAACCATCTGTAATGAGATCTGGCACCCTCTTCTGGAGTGTCTGAGGACAGCTGCAGTGTACTTACATATAATAAATAAAATTAAAAAAAAAAAAATGTCGGCTACAGGGAAACCAAGACAGGAGACCAGAGCAGAGCGCATCTCTTCCCCCACTGATGCTTCATGTCAATAGACAACAGCCGTTATCTGCACCTGGGCCTAGCCTTCAGAGTCCTATGCAGCCAGACCCATAAGTTCAGAATAGAGTCCCTCCAGGTAAACCCTGGTCCCACGCATGTATTATCAGAAGACAGAAATGGTCTCCCAAGCCCCTTAAACTGAAGGGAGGCCTAGAACACAGTCCTATCTTAGCCAAACAAATCCTGGAGGCCACAGGCTGTGTGAGGGCAAGATTTCACTTTATTTTCTTTGAGTTTCCAACTCTGTGGCTGGACAATAAAAAAAAAAAAAAATCAATTCCCCACCAGCCTTATAACCTTGTAGCTCCTTGCCCAAGATGTGCCTTGGTGTCCGAGGAGGCTCAGCAGAAAGGCGGGTCCCCAAGGGCAGCCCAGGCTGGCAGACGCCTGACCTGAAGAGATCCTCCCAGCCCCCAGCAGAAGAAGCAAGAAGCTCTCTTTGGGATCTCCAGTGCCTAGGGAGACATCTTTTTTTGGGGGGGAGGGGGGAGGATATAACCTTTAAAAAGAAAAAGAAAGGCACATATTTATTCTGACAGAAGATAATGGTCACGCTGTGATACTTTCCTTGTGCGCCCAGGAAAAGCTGAAAGCAGTCATGGCCCAATCATGACAGAGCTTTAACACTGATGAGGGGATCCTGCCAACCCAAATTAATCGAAAAAGCAAAACACAAAACAACAAAAAAAAATCTATGACCAGCCAACAACCAAAGAGACAACTGGCCCTCTTGTAGCTTTTGTCAGAGCAGGTGGCTGATTCCCACCCCTCCCATCAAAAGGCAGAGCAAAGGACAACCTAGCTGAGTCAAGAGGCAGCTCGGCTCCCCTTCTTCCCCTCCCATCAGCCATCAATCAGTGTGAGACCTTCATAGAGCGCCCGCTTCCACATGTAGTAGGTGGAGCGGGCAGTGAGGGGGAAGAGCGCCTGGAACTCTTTGTAGGAGGGGAAAGTCTTAGACTGGAAGCGCTTCTGCAGGAACAGCTTGGCCTGGGCCTTGAACCTCGTGGTGGTGAGCATGTCCATCACCAGCACCTGCCCATCACTGCCACTGGGTGCCTTTGCCAGTGTCTGGCTTGGCAACGATCCACTATGGGGTTGGCCCTGGGCCATAGCTGCCTCTTGAATGATCTCTCTGGAAGGCCCTCCTGGGGCGTCTTCTGGAGAAGCAGCCACTGGCAGTGTCTCCGCTGGAGGAGCCACCACAGACGTTACTTTCTGAACAGCTTCCATAGGCTGCGGTTCAACTGGCTTCTGCCGTTCCTGTTGTCCCTCAGGCTTCTGCTTCCTCTTGCCCAAAGAGGGAATCTGCATCCGGGGCGATCCCCGGGAAAGACCTTTCCATACCCAAAAAGTGGAAGGTAACAGGCTAGGATAGCGGAGGCGGAAGCGACAGAAGGGTAAGTGCCCACTTAGCACCTGCTTGCGGGCAGCCCTGCGTAGTCGTCTCTGCCAACGAGATAAGGGCATCTTTGGGGATATGAGCCCCCGGGAAGTCAGAGGAGCCCCACTTCCTGCTTTCCCTGTTCCCTCCTCTCCCGCCTCACTCTTCAAAGAGAATGGGGTCTCTTTCTCAACATCTGTTGGCTGGAGAGACTCAGCAGTTTCAAGAGCTGCTTGGGACAGCTTGAAACTGGGAGTCCTCCTGAGGGCTTTCCGCCTCCAGTTGTAGTAGGTGGACCTTGAGATGCCAGGGAACCTGCATTTGAAGCAGCGATATGGTACCAGTTTGTTCAGGGAGATGCAATACTCCAAGAAAGACTTGGCACGCTGCATTAAGATCATACTAGGAGGGTTCAACATCGTTGCTGCCAGTGGGGAGCACCCCACCTCCTCAGCAGCCTTTTCCCCCAGTGGCCTCTCCACTTCCGGCACAGCCAGTGCCTCCCTGGATGGAGTGGCTGGGCCCAGGGCCGAGTTGGCACCAGAGCCCAGTAGCTCATGCTTCCAAGCGTAGTAGGTAGAACGGGAGATCTCAGGAAATCTCTGCAGGAACTGCTGCAATGGCACAAAGCCCCCACGGAGGAAGCTGTCCTGCAGGAAGTGCTTGGCAGAGAAGCGGGTGGCTACCTTCTGCCGGTGCTCTTGGGTCTGCCGCCGCCAGCGGTAGAAGGTGCTCTTGGTGATGCTGGTGCGGTCACAGAGGTGGGAATAGCTGAGGCCGGGTTCACGGTTGAGCAGCTCCAGGGTTTTGGCGGGTGGTAGCAGAGGACCCAAGTTTGGAGGAGCAGGGTCCAGGCTAGCGGTACAGTCAGCCTCCACCTCCTCCAGCCCAACCACAGGGGCAAAATACTGGTGACGGAAGAGGTGGCTAGTGAGGGGCTGACCAGCCCACATGATGTGCAGCATGGAGGTCACGTGGGTGGAGCAGCGCGGCATGATAACACGGTTAAAATAGGGTCGGATCTTGACGTTGCGCATGGGGTAGATGGAGTAGATGTTGCGTTCAAGGATGGAGGCAAGGGCATACAAGTGCCACACATTGGAGAAGCTCGTCGGGAAGCATGTAGCTTTGACGTCAGCATCAAAGATGGCCTCCAGTGTGGCAAAAGACAGGTTGGTCATCTCAGGCGACTCCTCAGAGCACAAGGAGTAGCGCACAGCCTGCAGCATCACCTTGGAGTCGATCATGCCCTGCAGATAATAGTGCCTGTGCAGCAGCATCTCCACCACAGTGCGAGCCCGCAGCTCCAGGCTGAGACCCGTGTGCCCCCACAACAACAGGCTGGCCGCTTCGAACAACAGGCTCCCCTCACCCTTGCACACCAAAGGCAGCATGTTCCGAGGAGCATCCTCCGGGTACAGACTCAAGGCCACAGAGTCCACCTCCAGCACCTGAGCGCCAGGGCAGCCCTTCTGGCAGATGGGGAGGGTGAAGGAAGATAGGACCTGCTTGGCCTCCAGGGCAGCACCGATGAGACCCTCCAAGCCCTCGGACTCCACTGCCTCCTGCAGGTCGCGCAGCACCTGCTGCACCAGCTGATCCCGAGAAGTCATCCTGACAAGGCAAAGGAGAGAGGGCAGAGGTCAGAAGAATGGTGGGTGTGCACTGGAGGCTTCTCCAGGAGCAGTAGTTCTCAACCTGTGGGTCGCGGCATATCAGATATCCAGGATTTCAAATACTTACCTTACAATTCATAAGAGTAGCAAAATTATAGTTATGAAGTAGCAACGAAAATAATTTTCTGGTTGGGGGGTCACTACAACATGAGGAACTGTATTAAAGGGTCGCAGCATTAGGAAGGTTGGGGGGGTAGGGAGGGAGTAGGGGTGGGGAGGGATGTGATGTCCCCAGAAAAGATAACAGCTAACAGCTACCATGGCTATGCTTAGTCACTCAGTAGTTCTGAGGGAAAACCCGAACTCCGCTTTGAATCCTGGCTCTGATGTTAGTGTAGTAAAAACGCTTAACCCTCATGGCTTCTGCTGACTCCCATGTGAAGGGGAGTGACAGTGCTGACCTTTGAGAGCCCTTGTGGGCTTAACTGATAAAATGAAAGTAACAAAACAAACAAAAAACCCATAGACAATCCCAGCACTGGGAGGGTGAAGGCAGGAGGATCAGGAGTTCAAAGCCAGCCTGGGCTACCTTAGCCAGATTCTATCTAAAAACAAAACAACAGTGGATGGGGATACAGGGAGGGGACAGACACCTATACTTATTTTGTCTCATGTCCCTCCCTAGAGCAGCACCTGATGCATAGTAAAGCAGAATTGGATGTTAGTTACTGTACAGCAATATTTACTAACATACATATTATACAGCAGATTCCGGCTGGTGAGATGGCTCAGCGGGTTAGAGCACCCGACTGCTCTTCCGAAGGTGATGAGTTCAAATCCCAGCAACCACATGGTGGCTTACAACCACCTGTAACAAGATCTGACACCCTCCTCTGGTGCGTCTGAAGTCAGCTACAGCGTACTTATGAAGAATAATAAGAAATGAATCCTTGGACCTGAGAGACCAACCGGAGCAAGCAAGGCTGTCCAGAGCGAGTGGAGCCGATCGGAGTGAGCGGGGTTGACCAGAACAAGGAAAGAAAAAAAATTATATATATATATATATATATATATATATATATATATATATATATATATCAGATTCATGAGCTGCATCTCTACAGGGCATGGTGTGCATGCCTTTAGTTTCTAGCGCTCACCTGGGAGGCTAGGCTAGATCACTTCGAGTACCAGGCCAGCCAGGGTTACACAGTAAGACCCTGCCTCAAAAATAAATAAGTAGATAGATAATTTGCCTTCTTATCACTTGAATAATACTATGTTATTTTATGGTGCCGAGTGGTAATTCACTCCTATAATCCCAGCATTCTGGAAACTGAGGCAGAATACTGACATGAGGTTGAGTCCAGCTCAGACTACAAGTGAATCCCAAGCCAGCCTGGGCTTGGGTGTGAGAGCTTATCTTTCCTATCAGGAATAAAGGCAACAGCTTCTAATTATGAAGTCATGTTCTCCCCCTTGATGTCCTTGAAGGATGCTCTTCAGAATGCATATTATTATATTAAACAGAAGTCCTTAAGGGCACCCACGGGTTTCTAGAATTAGAAGTGGGCCTTTTCTCGTCCTGAGCAGGATGAAGGTCTCCTTTGGGCTATTATTGTTTAACGGTATGTGATGGAATTCGGCACTTTCAGCACGGAACATCTTTACGTAGACCAGGCTTTCCTCGAACTGAAGTCTACCTCTTGTCCTGCCCCTCGGCACTTCCCAGTGAGCACCGCACCCCAGCAGAGCCATTTCCTATTTTTTTTAAAACACAGTTGGGAGTTTATTAAGAAAGAAATTTTACTCTAGATCTAAGGACAGATCTTAAGAAAAAGGCTTAGGATAAAAGGACCTGACCAGGGCTGGTGAGATGGCTCAGCGGGTAAGAGCACCCGACTGCTCTTCCGAAGGTGATAAGTTCAAATCCCAGCATCCACATGGTGGCTCACAACCATCCATAACGAGATCTGGCGCCCTCTTCTGGAGTGTCTGAAGACAGCTACAGTGTACTTACATGTAATAAATAAAATAAAAATCTTAAAAGGACTTGACCTAGAATAGGTTAACCTCTCAAGATAGTTGTCAGGAATACTATTCTTAGAGAGAGAGAGAGTAATGATGTTGCAGTAAGTCATGATGGCACACATCTGTAATTCCAGTTCTCTGAGACTGAAGGATAAGATTCAGAGAGGAAAAAAAAAAAAAAAAAAGCTGGGCATGGTGGCACACACCTTTAGTCCCAGCACTCGGGAGGCAGAGGCAGGTGGATTTCTGAGTTTGAGTCCAGCCTGGTCTACAAAGTGAGTTCCAGGACAGCCAGGGCTACACAGAGAAATCCTGTCTCGAAAAACCAAAAAAAAAAAAAAAAGATTCAGAGTTCAAGGTCAGCCAGGGCTGTCAGGCTAGCTTCAAGATCATCGTGGGCTACAGGAGAACTTGACTCAAAAACAAAACAAAACAAAAAACATTACAGAGACATAAGTGGGTTCTATAGACTCAGGCATATCTGAGAGACATTAGCTGGAGAGTTGATGATAGCTCAGTGACTAACATTGCTGCTTTCCCAGAGGACCTGAGTTCTGTTCCCAGCACCCACCAAGCATCTGTCACTTCTGCATCGGGAGATCCAAACCTTTTTTCCTTGAACACTAGCCATGCATATGATTGATATATATATACACATGAAGGCAAAACACTCATAAACATAAAATAAATATTTTAATTTTTTAATAAGAAAAAGATTCAGGTGAGCCTACCTCTTCAAAGTTAATTCTATTACTATAACATAATTTTTCACCTGTAAACGGGGATGGGAACCTCCGGACCCCAGCCAGAGTCCAGGAATCCAGAGCTAGCACAGGGAACACAATTAAGACCCTATCTCAAAAGATAATAAATAAGCCAGGCATGGGTGGCACATACCGGTAATTCCAGCACTTGGAAGATAAGAGTTCAAGCCCAGCCTGGGCTATGTAGTGAGTTCAAGACCACCCAGGGGCTGGAGAGATGGCTCAGAGGTTAACAGCACTGACTACTCTTCCAGAGGTCCCGAGTTCAATTCCCAGCAACCACATAGTAACTCAAACAACCATCTGTAATGGAATCTGACACCCTCTTCTGGTGGGTCTGAAGATAGCTATAGTGTACTCATACATAAAATAATAATAAAAAAGACCAGCCAGACCTAGACCCTTTTAGAAACTCCCTCCATTTTTGTTTTGAGAACATACATCTACTACTACTGACATAACCTCAACAACTTCCTAATACCTAAATGGTCTTTATACTGTGTAATCATAGTGTCAACATCTCTATTATATTACAAAAAAGACTATTATCACATAACTGAGAAATAGCCTTACAAACTTCTGTAAATTATACAAAACAGTATATGGGACAGACTGAGGAGTCTACTAAACTGGTATTGCAGGGTCTGAGAAACTCTAAAGGGATTCTTTTTCTTTTTCTTTTTTGGTTTTTCGAGACAGGGTTTCTCTGTGTAGCCCTGGCTGTCCTGGAACTCACTCTGTAGACCAGGCTGGCCTCGACAAACTCAGAAATCCACCTGCCTCTGCCTCCCGAGTGCTGGGATTAAAGGCGTGTGCCACCACCGCCTGGCCTTTTTCTTTTTACTATGAAAACTTTTATTTTTAAAATTAGTGCAGGGGGAGGGGAGGGCTGGAGAGATGGCTCAGCGATTAAGAGCACTGACTGCTCTTCCATAGGTCCTGAGATCAATTCCCAGCAACCACATGGTGGCTCACAACCATCTGATGCCTTCTTCTGGTATGTCTAAAGACAGCTACAGCATACTCATAGAAATAAATAAATCTTAAAAAAAAAAAAAAAGCTGGGCGTGGTGGCACACACCTTTAATCCCAGCACTCGGGAGGCAGAGACAGGCGGATTTCTTAGTTCGAGGCCAGCCTGGTCTACAAAGTGAGTTCCAGGACAGCCAGGGCTATACAGAGAAACCCTGTCTCGAAAAACCAAAAAAAAAAAAAAAAAAAAAAAGCTAAATCCAGGACCTTGAACTTGCAAAACCAATACCCCAAGTCTCTTGCTTTAATTTTGAATACAGTATACATTGAGATATTACCTATATAAACAACAAGTCTTCAAGCTCCTCACATTTAAAGAGCTAACAGAGCGGAGAGGCGGAGTTGCGGCACTGGAGGGGCAGAGGCAGGTGGATGAATCTCTGTGAGTTTGATTTACAGATGGAGTTCCGGGAGAGCCAGGGCTACACAGAGAAACTCTGTCTCCAACAAACAAGTGAGCTAATGGAGATCTGGAAACTACAAAAAAGTTGAGAACTGCTGTCTGTACTATATAATAGACGGTCTTTCACAGAGGCGGCAAGGAAGACAGACCATCTGGTGCAGACAACTGTTGAATGGAGCCTGCTTGTATTCTGACCGGTACAGCGGGACTATAGGGTTGGAACTACTGGGGATATAGCTCAGTGGTAAATAAGGCACTGCATGCAGGAGACCTTCCGTTCAATCCATCAGTAGTGTGGAAAAGGAAACAGATGGGGAGAGTGCTCAGTTGGTACTATAGCGCTGACCCAGAACCACAAGGGCCTGAGCTCAGATCAGCAGGATCCAAGTTAGAAGCCAGGGGAAGCACACACCTGCATAGAGTCAAGAGGCTTGCTGGCCAATCAATCTGGCTGAATCCCTGAGCTCCAGGTTCAGTGAGAGAACCTATCTGAAAAAGGAAAATACAGAGAGGTACAGGAAAGACAGCCAGCATCAACCCCTGCCCCCCCCCCCATACACACACTCATACACTCACACTCAAAGAGGTGGCTCAACGAGTAAAGTGCTTGCTACCAGACCTGATGGTTTGAGTTCAATTCCCAGGACCCACATGACAGAAGGAGAAAACAGACTCTGGGAACTGTCATCTGACCACCACATATGTGCTAAGACATGTATGCCCACTACATACAAAATAAATTAATATTTTTTTAAGAGTGTCCTGGGCTCAGTGGTTAAGATGTCCCAGCTACACATCCTAGTACCCACATGGCAGCACCTAACCTCCAAAATCCCAGTTTCAGAGAATCCAACCCTCTTCCGACCTTCACCAAGCACCGAACATGAATGTGGTGCACAGATACACATTCAAGTAAAACATACATAAGCCGGGCGTGGTGGCGCACGCCTTTAATCCCAGCACCCAGGAGACAGAGGCAGGCGGATTTCTGAGTTTGAGGCCAGCCTGGTTTGCAAAGTGAGTTCCAGGACAGCCAGGACTATACAGAGAAATCCTGTCTCAAAAAACCAAAAAAAGAAAGAAAAAAAAAAACACTCATACACATAAATAATAAATAAGCAAGTCTCTGATTTTAAAAGGGAGTGTAAGGGGCTGCTGGGTGAGAGCTTGCCTAGCATAGAAGCAGCCCTGGATTCCATTTCTACCAGCACACAAACACGTGTGGCGGTGAATGCCTGTAATTCCAGAACAGGAACCCCCACATTCACCTATAATTCCAGCACATGGGAAGTAGAGGCAGGAGGATCAATGTCCAAGGTATGTGAAGTTGGTCTGGGATACTTCAGATCTGGTCTCCAAATGAAAGAAACAGGGTGGCACCTCCAATAGCCCCAATTCACAGGTGGAGAAACTGAGGAATTTGGCAGCAGCCTAATTTGTTCAAGGTATCACAAATGAGCTAGCTAGCCAGCCTCCCCTCCAACACAGGCCAATCTGCCTAGCTTCAGTAACTGCCAAGCAGAGGCACTCCTTTGTGAAGAGCTTTTGAAATTAGAGAAGAGAATATTTTCCTTTCTGGCTTGTCAGATCTGGTTCTCAGAGCTTAACACATTGCTTTAATTAGCCCCCATTTTAAAAATGAGTTTGCTTCAGCTTATCAAGCTGTATGCTTAAAAGAAATGCACTGGAATGTGAATTGTGATTGGGTAAAGGTGAGGAGGAAAAGAATTTTAAAGCGCTGAAGGAACCGCCAGACAGCAAGAATGGAGAGCCTTTCCATTAGCAATAATCAGAAGCATCCTTGGGTAACATTCTAAGCTCTGAATATCTTCAAAGTGTGTACATACCAAGAAAAAAAAAAAAAAAAAAAAAAGACAGCCCAGTGGTGGCGGCACATGCATTCCTTTAATTCCAACAGAGGCAGGAGAATTTCTGAGTTCCAGGCCAGTCAGGGCTATACAGAGAAACCCCCGGAGTCAAAAAGCCAAAAAACAAAACTGAACCCCCCAAAACAAGTTCTAAAGACAAAGAGTTCTTCACTGTCACATATATCCCAAGAAAGGGGATAATGTTCCTTCTGTTTTCTTCCATGATGTCACTTCTTAAGTGGTGTTACACAGCTGCATGCAGATGAACACTTTGAGATACTTTGCAAACAAAATTAGGAAAATAGCTGCCACTTACCACTCTGCACTAACCCATTTAACTAAAGGCTCAGAAAGAACAATTTAAAGCGTGTGCGTGACTCTTCCTGCCTCAACTCCCGAGTGCCTGCTCACAAGTGCAGCGTGATGTTCCCCCGGGGGGTTAACAAGTGGGCTTTTGTGGGGGTGAATATTTGATTCCAGGTTTCCTCCGAGGTAATTTTATTACTCTGTGGGTCTCACCTTCCCTCCGCAGCTCTGTCACACCTACCCGGATCAATATTCCTAGCTCACACCTGGAGAAAGAGGAGGCTCAGCAGGGGTTAAGAAAGCACAGCTATTAAGAGCTGCCAAACCTTAGGCGCCTAACCACTGCAGTCGTCCGGGGCGTTTGTTTAAACGATCCAGAGAATCTGACATTTTTGAGATACACCTAGTCACTTTGTAGACAAGGAAACGGAGGTAGGGAGAGTAAAGCTGACTTGCCTGAATTCCTCCAGTGTCCAACACAGCGTCGAGATGCACCACACTTCCTGGGCACAGACCTTACCCCCTCCCCACCCTACCTCATCTTCCCTGGCCTAGTCACATCCAACTCCACCCAATTTCTTTCCTCCTTTCTTTCCCCGCAAAAGGAGAGGTTAGTAGGTAAAACCCCACTTCTGGCCTCCTCAAACGCTCGCCTCGAGCAGCCTGCTCTCTCAGCGCTTACGAGGCTCTGGAGTTCAAGTCCAGCCTACGCCACATAGGAAGAGGCTGTTTCTAAAATAAAACTAAAAAAAAAAAAAAAATCGCTTCAAAGGAGAACCTAAGATCGCCCCATCCCTCAGCCTGGCCTGGACCACCCGAAGACAGCCAATGTGAAAAGGGCAGGCGGCTGCAGGAGGAAGCCCTTAAGTAGATAATCGGTGATGGAGTTCAGCTGCGGCGCCTTGGTTAAAGGTGCCCTTCCTGAAAGGTTCGCAGGGCCAGCGTGACTACTCCCAGGTGCACCGAAGAAGGAATGAGTCCAGTCTATGGCTGGCCTCCCTGAACCCCCCACAAAGCTGCTGGAAAGGGTCTGTAAAAGTACTAAGCCAAAGAGGCGCTCCACCCCCTCGTCCCCCCTCCCCTGCGATACAAACTTCAAGTTGGAGGGGGAGGGAGCAAAGCGGGGCAGTTTCTAAACGAGTTCGCGCCCGGAAAGGACTCCGGACTCTCATAGAATAAGTGGGTGGGAAAAGCACTCTCACCTTAACTTGGGCTAGCTTCCCGTCGCCTCAGCTCCCCATTTGCAAACGGATGGAGCTTCAGAACCGGGTTTCCAGCTTCCAGCCCCCCCGTATTTTAGGAGGGGTAAATCGGGGCTCTGTATGGGACCCAGAAGGGAAAGGCTGGAGGGCCTGCCTGTAGAACAAATTCATTCCCTACCAATTGTAACCTGGGCTCCAAGGAACCCGACTGGAATTCAGTGCTCTCTGTAGACCTCCCCCTCGCTCCCTGTCCCTCTCAAAGCACACTGCAGTCTCTGTAATCTACTGAACCCACAAGTATGTGGGCCACACGGTTAAGGCTCAATAAGGCAGTAGAGTTTGATACCTACCACTGCCAACCTGGACAGCCACCTAACTCTTCAGCCAGCCTAGCTCCAATCACCAGGGCACAACCGGCTTGGCTGCCCAGGCTGCGTGGCCAAGGAACTGCCAGCCATCTTGGTTCCCTCCCCTGTGTCCTGGAGACCAAACCAGGCATAGGAGGACACTGTAGAGAATCACTGGTGGGTCTTTAGATGCTAATTTCCCAACAAAACTCCCACAACCAAGACAGCGCTAACGAGCGCACCTGAGGCCATCAAGCTAAGAGCCTCCTCCAGGGTTACCCCAAGTTCAGTCGCTTGACTGGACCATGTGTCTCTGGGAGGGACGGAGAAGAGTGAGGGCCACCAGTCACCCTTGGGGGTTGCCTGGAGACGGTGGATGGTAGAGTAGAGAGCTGGCCCACCTGGAGCTGCAGAAGCCAGGGACCTAACCTGAGAAGTTCTTGGCAGTCTGGGGAGGAGTTTGAGGCTATACCATTGTGCTTGCCGGGTAGGGAGGGAAGACAGGCTAGTCGGTGGGGGTGGGGAAAGGGCTGGAGGTGTGGGGGGTAGGGAGAACAATGCCTGGCGTCCCTGTCCCTATACTTCCCTAGCATCTTCACCCGCGGCCCTTAGACCTAACTAATCCCTTAGGATCCTGAAGCCAACCCCTAGGTGACTAGGGCATCAAGCTGAATGAAGCACCGACCCCTTCTAGTTTTGAGAAAATAATCTACTTTACTGACCTCGAGGGTGGTCCAGAGCCCTGGGGGGCATCCACTCTCCTCTCCACCTTCCAGCTTGGGTCATTTAAGGCACCCTACCGGGAGAGGTCTTCCCGGAGAGCGTCCCTTGCTGAACTCCACTCTCACGGCCAAACCAGTCTCATATCTGTAGTGAACCATTGAGCATGGATGGTCTACAGCCAACTGGCTGGTGGGGGAAGTGGTTTAAGCCACTCCCCCCCAGGAAATCGCCTACCTCCCGGGCTCTGGTCCCAAGATGAAAGAAGTGCAAATTCGGGGGTCACTTCCAATGGTAAAGTGATAGCAGCTATTGTCTTATCCACTGTTCCCCGCTGGGCCTGTTAAAGTGCCCTGACCTAGTTCTGAAACAGACCCCTTGCGGACCACGGGAAACTTAAAAGAAAATTGAAAAGATTTCCTAAGAGTTTGGGGGGGGGGGGAGAGAAGGTTGTGGCTAGATAGAGGGAAGGGGAAAGTTTGTAGTTAGGCTTGATGGTTGGGGGTGACAGCTTGGTGTTGCCCCAAAAGAGCCATGGATGATTGAGTAGAGTAAGATTTTGGTGTTTTCCGAACCCCTTAAAATGCATCTCTGCCTGAGCCCGCTTGCCTGAGTAGGCCCTATAGGACTAGAACAGTCAGGCAGTGGAAACAGCTTCCCGCCTCCGTCTTGGTGCGGGAGTATTCCTCACAGGCGTTTCCCACGTCCCCTCATTCTTGGCTCATCTCTCAGGTTTGGGGCTCAACATCTCTTCTTCCCAAAGCTTGCCCGTGCCTAAACTGGATCTGGCAGGAGCTGGGGGGTGGAGGGGTATCCCAGCACACCTAAACTCTGGGCCCACAGGAAGGAGGGGCTGTACTGTACCCAAGGGCTTTAATCCCTCCCTGTGGTGCACCTAGGGGTTTTAAATAATCCCAAAAGGATCCAATCCCCACTGCCTGTCTAGTCTTCAGCAGTGGGGGAGGTGAAGGGCTCCAGTGGCCGCCTTTGGAAGTGGCTTCCCTCCAGGATTTTCCTGCCTGGCTTTAACCCTTTGGAGTGCTGTGACTGGCTAATGTCCCTCCCCAGCTTCCTCTTCCCCTCTTCGGTATTCTCCTGCACATTATCCAAAGGCACTGTTATCATTTCCCCCAATCCAGTTATGGGCTCTCTTATCACGGAAAAAAAAAAAATCCCTTCTTAGACATCAGTTCCACTGAAGGGCTGTTACCAGCACCACCCACCGAGATGGTAATGACCTGAGGCACGGGTCTAGCCTAGGCTCTCCATCTTAGATTTGGATGCCAGCCTTGGACAAATTGTGAACTCCCAGAAGCCTGACTTCTTGGTTACTAGGGCATAGCATTTGATGTCTTGATCAACTGAAAGTATTTTGGATTGTGCATGGCACAAAAGCCGTATATTCAAACTCCCATCCCCTCTGGTGACTTGAACTTGCTTTCTGGGTTCCTGGTGTAAGTTTGCAGTATTTTTAAAGTTTGAGAGAGTAGTGGGAGTTTCATAGAAGGAGATAGAATTACAGGGAACTTTTTTCACACAGCTTCCTGTGTTGCTTGACATTTTATAAGGGACTACATTGGTTGCTATCATTTTTTTTTAAAGTAATGAGGATAATTGAAAATTCTTTAAAAGGCTAATGGAATATTTTAAGGTGTGTGTGTGTGTGTTTTTAAGAAGCTTTAGTGGGGAAAAAAAGAGCTTGGGGGCTGTTCCATGACAAAAATATTACTTATAAAAGAAAAAAATTACATGTAATTTTATTATCTAAAGACAGCTATTATGAACATCTTGGTATATTTTGTTCCTAATCTACTTTTTCCCCCTATGATTGCACAGTTTAAGTATTCTCTTTTTAAAAGATTCAAGTGGCAAAGAGTGAAAAAAAATAGAGAGAATAAGAACCATCAAGATGGCTCAGCCACAGAAGGCCTTCAGGCTTGTAGTAGATCCGAGTTTGGTCCCTGGAAACACAAGATGAACAGAGAACCTACTTCAACCAAGTGTCCTCTAACCTCCACATACATGCTGTGGTATGTGCACTCCCCAACACACACACACACACAGATGCCACACACATGGAGACACAGACACACACAGACACACACACATACACACAAACACACACACTGATAGCCACACACATGGAGACACAGACACACATACACACATGCAGACACAGACACATACACACACAAATCAATAAGTTTAATAAAATAAATGTTAAAACAGAGCAAGTTTATCAGATTCTTCCCACACCCAGCCTTCCACTGTCCCGATCCACCACTGTCTTTTCTGTGTACTCCAGTCTGAGGAAACTTTCTCTGGTTGAATATTTTTGTTCTATGTTAAGGATTTAATTTTTTTTTTAATTCCATCCTCACCAGGATTGACTTTTTAATTCAACCTAGGGCTTCCCTCGTAGCAAGAGCTTGACCACAAAGCCAAGGTCCCAGCCTCCTCACTTTTTCTTTTGAGACAGGATCTCACTACATTGCCCAAACTGATCTTGAACTCACTCTGTAACCCAGGCAAGACCTTAAGCTTTCAATCTTTTTGCTTCAGCCTCCCGAGTTCCAACAGACATAGCTAAGATTTTACAACCAGAATCAGATGCATTTTACACATTAAATAAATGGACAGTGATGGCAGATGGATCTCTGTGAATTTGAGGCCAGCCTGGTCTGCAGTGAGTTCCAGGACAGACAGACTTGCATTAGTGAGACCCTGTCTGGAAACAAACAAACAAACAAACAAGTCATATGTATAAAATATATATAATAGGGCAAGGTAGGTAGCTCAGCCTTAAACCTCTGGCCCAACAAACCTGGTCCACTTGATCCCCAGGACCTATGTAAAAGGTGGTGAGCCAGCTGGCCTGGAAAAAAGTCATGCAAGAGCAGACACAATGGACTGGAATACAAGGACTGACTGCTGAAAGACAGACATCCTCAGACCCATGCGCCTTGGCGCATGCCCACATTCACACACACACACACACACACACACACACACACACACACATATAATAAATAAATAATTAAAATATAGAAGCTGAGAGGCCACTCCAGGATCAAGATACTCCCTGCCCTTTCAGGGTCCTAAGCTCCATTCCTAGGACCTGGGTGACCCAACTCCAGGGAACTGACACTCCCTTCTGGCCCCTCAAGTAAGTACACCCATGTGGCATGGACTCACATAGGCATACACAGATAGATATACATAATGGTTAAATTACATAAATATATCTACACACATGGTATTCAAAATGCCTATACAGCTTGGCTCAAAACTTTATAAAAATATTTAAAATTCAAATGGTAATCTTGTTCTCTGGCAATAGTTTATCTTTCTAAATAAATACCACCTGTCCTGGTTAGTTTTAAGTCAACTTGAGTCCTTTGGGTAGAGGGAATCTCAATTGAGAAAATGCTCCGGTAGATTGGCCTGTGAGCAAGGCTGTGATGCATTTTCCTAACTGATGATTGGTGGGGGAGGACCCAGCTTACTGTGGGTGGTGCCATCCCAGAACTGGTAGCCCTGCATACTATAAGAAACTAGGCTGAGCTAGCCATGAGGAGCAAGCCAATAAGCAATACCCCTCAATGGCCTCTGCATCAGCTCCTGCCTCCATGTTCCTGCCCTGCGTGATTTCCTGCCCACTTCCCACTGTGATGAACTGTTGTTACCTAAAGGGGTAAGATAAACATTTTCCTCCCCAACTTACTTTTGGTCTTGGGGTTTTTTTGTTTGTTTGTTTGTTTTTTGTTTTTTGTTTTGGTTTTTCGAGACAGGGTTTCTCTGTGTAGTCCTGGCTGTCCTGGAACTCACTTTGTAGACCAGGCTGGCCTCGAACTCAGAAATCCGCCTGCCTCTGCCTCCCGAGTGCTGGGACTAAAGGCGTGCGCCATCACTGCTCAGCTTGGTCTCGGTTCTTATCACAGCAATAGAAACCTAAGACACCACCTGATACCGTTCTTAGTGTATTATTCCAGAGATGGATTTAAAAAGCGAGGAAGTATCTGGGGAGATGTGGCTCAATTATCCAGCATGTACCAGGCCTGGCTGCAAAGGTACATTCTTGAAATCATAACACTTGGGAGGTGCAGGAATGGACTGGAGGGTTAAAAAGTTCCTTAGATCGGGAGGCAGAGGCAGGCAGATTTCTGAGTTCGAGGCCAGCCTGGTCTACAAAGTGAGTTCCAGGACAGCCAGGGCTACACAGAGAAACCCTGTCTCGAAAAACCAAAAACAAAACAAAACAAAACAAAAAAAAAACTTCCTTAGATACTGTCTCAGAAGCAAAAATTATGTCAGAAAGAGAGCAGAGCCGGATAAAAAGGCCTTTTCCTCTTTCTTTTTCTTTTCTTTTTTTTCTTTTTTTTCTTTTTTTGTTTGTTTTTTGTTTGTTGGTTAGTTGGTTGGTTGATTGGTTTGGTTGGTCTTTTGATTGCTGGGATTATGTACCTCATTTTTTTTCTATCTGTTTTTTACCCAGAGATAACACCACCAATGAAATAGTTTGAAAGCCACACTAAGAAATATATACTGTTACAAGTTATTTAGCCACTTTATAAATGAAATAGCAGGGCATGGTTACACAAACCTTTAATCCCAGTACTCAGGAGGCAGAGACAGGTAGAACTCTTGGGTGTGAGGCCAACCTGGTCTACAGTGCGAGTTCCAGGACAGTCAGGGCTACACAGAGAAACCCTATCACAGAAAGAAGAACAAACATTTAAACAAAACAAAACAAAACAAACAAACAAAAAAAAACACCACAAACAATTGGCTGGTAAGATGGCTCAGCAGGTAGAGGGACTTCCTCTGGGAGATAGGTAACCTGAGGTTCATCCTCTTACCACACCATAGAAGGAGGCCACCGACTCTGTGAAACTGTACTCTGAGCCATCATGCTTGTCACAGCATGCTCGCACACACGTGTACATCATGCACACACACGTTGTGTATTATTTTGGCTCAGGTTTTGAATGTACAGTCCATCGCATCACAGAAGATGCTGCAGTGGGAACAAGAGTCAGCGTGCTCACATCAGACAAAACAGGAGAAGACAATTATCCTTCAGAACACTATACCTAACATTCTACACTATACAATTCTAACACCATACAATCATTCTGGGTGGAGGCTGATGCTCAGTTGGTTGAGGATTTGTCTAGCAAGCACTAGTTCATAGGTTCTGCTTTGGTCTGACACCTCACCCCACCCCTGAATAGCTATAGCCATTCTGTCCTATGCCTGCCAGCTACTTCATATTGTTGCTGTAACATGCCTGCCAGTCACTGACACAGAGAAGTGGCTTGGCTCAAGGACATGCTGACCACATGTCCTGTTATGTTCTGTGTGTTCTGAATGTTCTGCATGAGGTTCGCTGATCTTAAGAAAATCCACAAATCAAAGGTCAATATGAATTGTTATGTCTAGAATATCTTGAGTCAGAGATGACCACAAGGTAGCTCTTCCTGCACCTATGTATGGGCTCACTCTGAAGAATGCTACTAATAAGCCCAAAAGTTGTGACTATCATACTCAGGCTCTGTTATCTCAGTGTTCTGAAATCCCCTGTTCACCACCCATCCACTGCCCCCCTAACCTTACTCAGGACAAGTCTAAAGGTGAGCTGATAATACTTTGCCCAGGAAGTCAACTGCTCCTCTCCTTGCCCTTTGAACTTTTGAACCTGGTTTCTCATATAAAAGGCCCGCCCTGAGGACAGACTGGTGCCACGTTAGGTTTTTCCTTCTTGTGGACCTGGATGTCCAGTATTATATGTATGTTCAATAAACTATTCTTGCTTAACTGAGATTGGTGTACGCATGGTTTTTTGTGTCGACTCCCAGACCCCAACCGATTCAATCCCCAGTACTGAGAAACAAGTATTGTGGCCCAGCCCTGGGAAGGTAGATGCTGGAGTATCAGAAGTACAAGGTTAGAGACCCCTAGATCTGAAAACAAACAGAAAATTAAAAAATATGCCATTTGGTGAGAAATGTTATTAATTACTTATTAATAGTAAATTTACTAATGAGGGAGGAGGCACCTGAAATCCTTGAACTCCAGAGGCTGAGGTTGGAGAATTGCCATGGGACCTAATCTAAGTTAAACAGCAAGTTCCAGACCAATGTAGCTATGGAGGGAGACTTTGGCTTAAGAGAGAGACAGACAGAGAGAAGCACAGACACACCCACAAACACACACACACACACACACACACAGACTATGTTGACCAAATTCTCAGCACAACAAAAAGGCTGGGTGTGGCAGTGCACACCTGTAAATCTGAACCAATGAAGCTGAGGCAGAAAGATTTCCCTGAGTTCTAGGCTAGCCTGGGCTACATAAAACACCCTTTCTCAAAAACAGACAGTGAGGTATCATAAAAGTAAAGACCCTGAAGACCTGGCCATTAAGTTATTAAACACCAAAACCTCCCAGGTTCCCAGCAATAATTAAGCCAGTGTCTACAAGCAGACATCTTTAGTAAATACATACCTGGCTTTGAACAAAATCCAGATTGAAGAAGCAGATAGATAAAGAGTAATCTGTCACTGATAAAGGGGCGTGCAAAAGAAAAGCTGCCTTTTAAATAAAGGAACAGAGGTAGGCAGTGAAGGGTTTGAAGTTACAGCTTCCCAGGATAGCTTTGAGGGGAGTTCACAGTTTACCTGTCCTTGCATCAGCTACTAAAACCACTTTTGTGAGGAGTAAACTATTTGTTGGGGACCAGTAAGCCGTGAAAAGCCCCAGGTGGAGACTAAAATCATAATATCAATTCCTGCTTTGCCCTGTGTGGCACTGAACAGGCTTTCTAACCCACAGGAGCCAACTTCCCACTTTGAAGATGAGAGGTTGCTCTGTGTGTGTGTGTGTGTGTGTGTGTGTGTGTGTGGTGGAGATAGAAACAGGCTGGTAAAGTGTGTAGCTGGGTTCCAACACCAAGACACTCAGTTCATGTCCCACAGATAAGCTAATTCTATTCCCTACTGCCTACACTGTTGTGTCTGTGTCTCTGTGTCTGTCTGTGTGCCTGTGCCTGTACCTGTTTGTGTCTGTGTGTGTCTGTGTGTGTGTCTGTGCCTGTGCCTGTTCCTGTGCCTGCTCCTGTGTCTCTGACTGTGTGTCTGTGTCTGTGCCTGTTCCTGTGTCTGTATCTGTCTGTGTGTGTGTCTCTGTGTGTGTCTGTGTGCCTGTGTGCCTGTTCCTGTGTGTGTGTGTGCATGTGCCTGTGCCTGTGCCTGTACTTGTTTGTGTCTGTGTGTGTCTGTCTGTCTGTGTCTGTGTCTGTCTGTGTCTGTCTGTGCCTGTTCCTGTGCCTGCTCCTGTGTCTCTGTCTGTGTGTCTGTGTCTGTGTCTGTGCCTGTTCCTGTGTCTGTGTCTGTTCCTGTTCCTGTGTCTGTCTGTGTCTGTGTATGGATACATGGGAGTGGAGGGGCTTGAGAAGCTCAGAAGAGAATGTTGGATGCCCTGGAGCTGGAGTTACAGGTGCTTGTGAGCCACCTAATGTGGCTCTTAGGAACTGATCCACTGAGCTGGATCTTGCACCTTCAGTTTATTTCTAAAGACAGGTTCTCATTTGTAGCCCTGACTAACCTAACACTGGCTTCAAACTAAGCTTAATCTCCCTGTCTTTGCTTGCCTCCTGAGTGGGATTACAGGTGATTCCTACCACATCCAGCTCTAGAGAGATTTAAAGAATTCTTCCCTTTTGTTACTAGTCATGGTGATGAAAGACTGTCTCAAAGAAAGAAAGAGAGAGAAAGGAAGGAGACAAAAACAATGAAAAGAAAAAACAAAGAATTTATCCATCTTTCCTTTGCATATATATATATATATATATATATATATATATATATATATATATAATTATAACCCATCATTCTTTTTACCATTCATTTACCAAGATAACCATTCATTTGTTTATTTTTTTATTTTTAAAGATTTATTTCCCAGACACTATTGCATATGCCAGCAAGAGTTTGCTGAAGGGACCCTGATATAGCTGTATCGTGTGAGGCTATGCCAGTGCTTGGCAAATACAGAAGTGGATGCTCACAGTCATCTATAGGATGGAACACAGGGCCCCCAATGGAGAAGTTAGAGAAAGTACCCAAGGAGCTGAAGGGGTCTGCAACCCTATAGGTGGAACAACAATATGAACTAACTAGAACCCCCAGAGTTTGTGACTCTAGCTGCATATGCAGCAGAAGATGGCTTGGTCAGCCATCATTGGGAAGAGAGGCCCCTTGGTATTGTAAACTTTATATGCCCCAATACAGGGGAACGCCAGGGCCAAGAAGTGGGAGTGGGTGTGTAGGGGAGCAGGGCAGGGAAAGGGTATAGGGAACTTTCGGGATAGCATTTGAAATGTAAATTAAGAAAATATCTAATAAAAAAAAGAAAAGAAAAAAAGATTTATTTATTAGTATATATAAGTATACCATAGTTGTCTTCAGACATAACAGAAGAGGGCATCAGATCTCATTATGGATGGTTGTGAGCCACGATGTGGTTGCTGGGAATTGAACTCAGGACCTTTGAAAGAGCAGTCAGTGCTCTTAACCTCTGTGTCATCTCTCCAGCCCCATTCATTCATTTATGTCTGGATGTTAATTGAGCAGATATTTGAGGAGCCTAATGTTGTACGGTAAGCCCAGAGACCAGCACACAGGGACTCATGAAGCAGAAAGTCTTCATTTCCTGAGGGCTGCACCCTGGGAACTTGCCCAACATGCAGCCCTGAACCTTACAGCCCTTTGTCCTTTTGTTTGTTTGCTTGGTTTGGTTTGGTTTGGTTTGGTTTTGAGACAGTCTCTCTGTGTAGCCCTGGCTGTCCTAGAACTGGCTCTGCAGACCAGGCTGTCCTGGAACTCAGAGATCCACCTGCCTCTGTCTTCTGAGTGCTGGGATTAAAGGCAGCAGGCAGGGTTCAGGGAAGTGAGGGGAAGGAGCGCTGGCGGAAGCATCAACTGACAGTGTAAAGAAAAGCTCTAAGGAAATTGGGTACTTGATAAACTAATCAAAAACTAAAATAAAGTAATTGAGTAGCCTGTGCGAATGGGTAAAAGCTGCTCCCAGAAGCCATAGGTAATTAAATGAAAATCCCTATGTCACGGCATGGGCTACTGCCATATCAATTGTTGGCCCAAAACAATATAAGTAATTGCTACTACTGAGCTACTATTGGTTGGACTGAAGAACTGGATAGGACTTTGTTTGTTTGTTTGGATTTTGTTTATTGTTTGTTTTTCAAGATTTATTCATTTATTATATGTAAGTACACTGTAGCTGTCTTCAGACACACCAGAAGAGAGTGTCAGATCTCATTACGGATGGTTGTGAGCCACCATGTGGTTGCTGGAATTTGAACTCAGGACTTTTGGAAGATCAGTCAGTGCTCTTACCGGCTGAGCCATCTCGCCAGCCCTGTTTATTGTTTTTTGAGATGGGGTTTCTCTGTATAGCTCTGACTGTCCTATATCCCAAGGACAGGGATCAAAGGCAAGTGCCACCATGCCCAGCTAGATAAGGCTACTATCGTAAAGACACCACATATACCTTAGTCAGAGGGAAAAGTGAAATGAAACTGAACTGAGCTGGAAGCTTCCCGCCTGCTGGCTAGTCCTGGCAAATCACAGTCCATTGCATGCTATGGAGGGAGGAGAAATGTTATCTTACCTGTTGTCTGTTCTTGCTACCACACTTAGCAGCCAGGCCAGGCGAGCTCACTGACACACTAACAGCAAGTCTGTTCTGGGTGTTACCAAATGCTTTCTGGTTGGATTTGATGCGCCCACAGGGAAAAAGCATGTCCAACTCTGTAAACTCAGTCAGAAACCTATGGCTGGAAAGGATGTAAGCTCTAGTGGGGAGCTCCTGCCGTTGTTGTTTCATTAGATGTGCATGATCTGCCTGTCAAACTGCCTCCTACACGACTGTTTATGCTCAGAGAACAGTCCTGGTGCCAGCCTTTGTCAGAAAAACGTCTTGCTGTTTTGTTTTGGTTTGTTGTTTATTTCTTTGTGGGTTTTTTTTGTTTGTTTGTTTGTGTTTTTGCAGTGATCTGAGGTGACTATTGAGATGCAACTGATAGAACTACTGAGAATAAATGACTATGGAATGCCCAGTCATAAACAGGGCACCTCCACCATTCCCTCTAAGGCTTTGGGAATATCCTGGAAAAGGTGATGAAAGCAATCAGAGGAATCCTTCTTTTCCTTCCTTCCTTTGACAGGGTCTCTCTGTGTAGCTTTGGTTGACCTGGAACTCACTCTGTAGACCAGGCAGTCCTCAAATTCACAGAGCTCATCTACAAGGAATTACCTCCGTGCTAAGGTACGGTTGCCTTCTTGAGCTCACTGAATGGGAGAAGGAAGGACAGTTTCTTTAGTGGGGTAGCCACTGGTATAGGCCCATGCGCCTATAAATAAACTCTAATCTGCACTCCTGGAAGTAACTCTAATGAAACTCAGTGGGACACACACACACACACACACACACACACACACACACACTCACAAGTATACACACATACACATATAAACACATACATATTCACTCATACACTCATGCACATACACATATACACACACAACACACATATACACACACAATACACATAGCACACACATACATACACATAAACACACAACATACACATACATACATACATAGCACACACACATACACACACACACAGAAAGTGGGCTAGTTGGCAGAAGATGAATTAGTGGATTAGCAGGAGTGGAAGAGGACAAGAGACAGTGACTAATGGAGGGGTGCCTGTGATGGAAACGCATTGTACACAAGTAGGAAAGTGTCACAATACAACCCAGCATTGTACACACTTAATGTATGCAAATTCAAACAGCGGTAAAGAGTTCCTGTAATCCCTAACAGCCAGCACAGGAGGGTGCACAGTAAAGCTGAAGAAGAGCTACTGTTACTTTCCACTTCCAGGACAAAAATAAATACTTCTCCATCTAAGGCCTAGACAGTGCTGAGAGTGTTCCCAGGCTAGAGTTGGCATCTCTAGGTCTGCCCACCGCTCCAATCTGGCATCATGAATGCCTTTCAAGTCATTGACTTTGTGGTAAATTTGAATATAGATTTCCAAAGTATCTTTTTTAAAAAAGAATTCTATCTATCATCTATCTATCTATCTATCTATCTATCTATCTATCTATCTATCTATTTTTCAAGACAGGGTTTCTCTACACAGCTGGCTGTCCTGTAACTTGCTCTGTAGACCAGGCTGGCCTCATGCTCAGAGATCTGCTTGTTTCTGCCTCCCCACTGCTGGGATTAAAGGCCTGCTCCCCTGCCACCACCTCCCAGCTGTTTATTTTTATTTTTTGGGTGTTTTGCCTGCAGGTATCTGTGTACCACGTGTGTACAGAGCCCATGGAAGGTAGAACAGGGCATCAGATCCTTTGAGTCTGGAATTATAGACATTACTACCATATGACTGTTGGAACCAAACCCAGGTCCCCTGCAAAAGCCCTAAGTGTTCTTACTGCTGCGACATCTCTCCACCCCACAATATTTGTTTTTTAAAGTATCTTTGATGTGTTTATAAAAAGATAAAGAGAGGAGGGGATATGTTTTATGGATGTGTGGTGAGGTGTGGGAGAAGGGGGTGCCTCGGTGGGCCCATGCTGGGGCATCCCTTCCCCTTGAGGGTCCAGCTACAGGAAGACTGTATAGTATAGAATAGAGTTTATTCAGGGCATGGGGAGGAGAATTGAGAGGCGAGACAGAGAGAGAGAGAGAGAGAGAGAAAGAGAGAGAGAGAGAGAGAGAAGATGAAGAAGAAGAAGAAGAAGAAGAAGAAGAAGAAGAAGAAGAAGAAGAAGAAGAAGAAGAAGAAGAAGGAGAAGAAGAAGAAGAGAAGAAGAAGAAGAAGGAGAAGGAGAAGAAGAAGAAGAAAGGGGGAAGAGGAGGAGGAGAGAGAAGTAGAGGCCAGCCATGAACACTTGGAGAGAGAGGGGGGAAGGGAATGGGGAGAGAATAGGAGCAGGAAGGCAAGAGCAAGAGAGAGGAGGGGGCAAGCAGCCCTCTTTATAGTGAGTCAGGCACACCTGGCTGTTCCCAGGTAACTGTGGGGCAGAGCTTAGACAAAATGCTTACATTCTTAACATCACTTAAAGAACTAATGATAAATTTGTATATATGTATTTAGAGTTGAATGATCTCACCTTAATTTCTTTACATTTTAATATTTTTAATTCGATTTTTAAAAGATTTATTTATTATATGTATGTACACTGTAGCAGTCTTCAGACACACCAGAAGAAGAGGGCATCCGATCTCATTACTGATGGTTGTGAACCACCATGTGGTTGCTGAGATTTGAACTCAGGACCTCCAGAAGAACAGTCAGTGCTCTTAACCGCTGAGCCATCTCTCCAACCCACATTTTAATATTTTTGAGTATGTTTTTGTTTTTGTTTTGCCTGCACGTATGTATAAGCCCCATATGCGTGTATGATGCCTTTGGAGGTTGGAAGGAGTTGTCAGATGCTCTGGGGATGGTGGTACAGAGGATTCTGAGCCCCCAAGTGCATGCTGGGAACTGAACAAGTGCTCTTAACCTGTAAGTCAGCAACCCAGCCCATCTCACCTGAATTTGAATGGTTAGCACTACAAAGATTAAAAAAAAAAAAAAAAAAAGACAGAGGCTGACCCTCCTGGCAATGCCTGACTGTTACTTCTTGCGTCAGTTTCCAGACAGGGCCTCACTATGCTGCTCTGATTGGCCTCAAACTCACAACCCTCTTGCCTTCACGTCCCAATGCTGGCTCCCCCCACACCTACTTTCAAGTGTTACAGGTTAGTCTACTATTGTTAAGGAAATCGTAACAGTTAAAAAAAAAAAGAATTAAAGTGTTGTAGACTGGAGAGATGGCTCAGTGGTTAAGAGCACTGGTTGTTCTTCCAGAGGACCCAGGTTCAATCCCAGCATATGCAGGGTGGGTCACAACCATCTGTTACTCCAGTTCCAGGGGACCCAAGGCTACTGCACACACATGATGCACATGTAGCCTCAAAGAATTTTAATTTAGAGGCAGAGGGGCTGGCTTTTTGAGATAGGATCTCCTTTGTAGCTTAGGCTGTCCTGGGAATCAACATGTAGCTCATAATAGTGTCTGTCCCCCTGACTCAGCTTTGGAGAGCTGGGGTTACAGGCACAGGCCTCCATACTTGACTTCCTCTTGTGAATTATTTAATATGACCTAAAGGATGAAGGACGTATAATGAACCTCTCAGAATACATGGTTCAAAGAAGTCATAACTGCCAGGCGTGGTGGCGCACGCCTTTAATCCCAACACTCTGGAGGCAGAGGCAGGTGGATTTCTGAGTTCGAGGCAAGCCTGGTCTACAAAGTGAATTCCAGAACAGCCAGGGCTATACAGAGAAACCCTGTCTCGAAAAACCAAAAGAAGAAGAAGAAGAAGAAGAAGAAGAAGAAGAAGAAGAAGAAGAAGAAGAAGAAGAAGAAGAAGAAGAAGAAGTCATAACTATCAGTATGTTCATTACCTTCTTTTGCTGTTTAAAAAAGCAAGTCCTTAAAATCTTATTAATTTCTCTCTTAATTATTTTTAAAGTATCTACTCTGCATGTTTTGCCTCTATGTATGTCTTTGTATTATGTGCATACCATGCAAAGCACATGCACTGTCTGTGTACACAACAAACAAACAAACAAATGTAATATTTAAACTTTAATATGTATAATTTCTCTTTTCTTTATTTACTTTTTTTAAAGATTTTCATTATTTATTTATTTATTTATTTTACCCTGAGACAGGGTTTCTCTGTGTAGCCCTGGCTGTCCTGGAACTCACTCTGTAGACCAGGCTGGCCTCAAACTCAGAAATCCGCAATATATATATATATATATATATATATATATATATATATATATATATATACATATATATATATATATATACTGCCCTGCAATACACACACACACACACACACACACACACACGTTAATACAGCCTGCTAAGTCTGTTTAGTGTTTATGTGATTTTGAGACTGACCATTTTGTCCATAAGGGGCTCGCTCACCCCTGGGGATAACTGACTAATCCTTCCTCCCTCAGCACTCTTCAGTGTGGTTAGTGCTTTACCTAGAGCTGGGGTCTCATGTTGCTCCCCCTTTCCTAACAGCATGCCTACTGGTGCCATTGTTCAGGTCCTGTCTAGGCAGCCATACTGTTAAAGTATCCATAACAGCTGGAGCTTCCCTGCCAATTCTAGAAGACACACCGTCTACACTAGACTTGCTGGTCCCCTGGCTCTTACAATCTCTCCAGCCCCTCTTCTAAGATGTTCCCTGGGACTTAGGTTCAGGAATATACACAATTAATTTTCCCCCATAGGCAGTGGTGGCACATGCCTTTAGTCTCTGTTCAAAACAGAGGCAGGTGGATTGCTGAGTTCGAGATCAGCCTGGTCAACAGAATGGGTTCCATGACAGCCTTGGTTATCCGCGTCAAAAACAAAAATACAACGACAAAAAATTCAAATTAACATAGTACTAGTTTCAGAACAGAAAAAAGCATGGGGTTTTTGTTTGTTTGCTTTTGTTTTTAGTTTTTGTTTTTTTGTTTTTTGAGACAGGTTTTCTCTGTGTAGCCCTGGCTGTCCTGGAACTCACTCTGTAGACCAGGCTGGCCTCGAACTCAGAAATCCACCTGCCTCTGCCTCCCAAGTACTAGGATTAAAGGTGTGTGCCACCATGCCCGGCATTTGTTTGCTTTTTGTTGTTGTTGTTTTGTTTTTCCATTATTTTGAGACAATCTCCTTGTGGTCCTGGATGTCCTAGAACTTGCAATGTAGACAAGGTTGCCTCCAGAGTGCTGGGATCCAAGGTGTACACCACCACATCTGACTTAAACACAAATTGAAATCTCTGCTCTAGGGTGGATGTGGCACTGTGGAACGACATACGTGTGTCATACGTGTGGCATCTGATTCAAGCTGGGCCTTGAACCCCTCAGGGTAGCTACCAGAACTAAATGATAGCCATGTCTTTCCCCAGCCTACCCCTGGAAACACAATGTGTGTTTCAGAGGTTAAGAAGGCCTAACTGGGCTAGCCCTGAGACAGGAAAAGCCAAGTTGATGCTAGTCTACAGATCTGGGAATATCGGTAAACAGCAGACTGGAAGAATTTGGACAGGGCAGCAATCCTTAGTCTTGCACTCAAGGTGTGGAAGACCTGGATTCATATCTTAGTGCTACTGCCGACCACCGACCTGTTAACATTGAGGAGAGTGGACAGGAGCCATTTCCTGGATCGGGGGTAAGTGCTCAGTGAATAAGTTACATGTGTTGGTGGATAAATGAACTAGCTGAGAAAGACAGGGACCAATGTCCTTCAGGGAAGCTACCAAGGGCAGAAATCAGGGCAGTGAGATCTGGCAAAAAGCTTCAGGTTACCCTGCACCCCTTCCCGCCGGGCTGCTGTGTATTCATTATGCTGCTATCCTATACAAAATATCTGCACCTGTAGTCTGAGCTATGGACGCTCATATGCACCGGGTTCCCTGCGGGTCCCACAGGCAGCCACCCTCAAACTCCAGGGAACCACGGGGAGGATCTTAGGATCTCCTAGCCGTGCAGTGGAGGAGGAGGGAGTGGGTTGGGCAGGCGGTAAAAGTGTGAATGGCGTAGTGGAGCCTCGGCTCCAGCTGTCTGGCACTCCCTGGAGCTGGCAGAGGATGAGCACAGAGCTCTAGACTCTGGACGCCTTTTGTCTCAGGGCTTGGCTATGTAAAAGGTGGGGGAAGGGGTAAGAATTGTTGAAAGGTGTCCTTTCACTGGAGCCCCCGCTGCCAGCAGGTGCGACAATGGGGGAGGGCCTCGCAGACTCAGGCCTAGTAGGTTTAGAAATGAGAATGGAAACTCAGCATGCCCTGCACCAGACAAACAGATGTCACAGCTTCTCGCCTGCCAGCCTGTGAACTTCCAAGCCATGTAGACTCCATCCTGCTTATTAGAATTTGGCCACAAACCGAAACCCCCACCCACCCCTCAATTGTCATTCCAAACCCCTATCTCTCCAATTCCTAAATCCGCCAAAGCTTCCTAGGGGCCATAACTAAGGCTGGTGGATATTTCTGAAGTTTGGGAGTTGTCTTGTTTTTATTTTTCTGTGCTTCTTCTTTTGGTTGAGATTCAAAATTCCAGGTACTAAAGGCTGAGTGGGCAAATTAGCTGACTTCCTAGATAAACCAGTGTCAGGAGTGGACGGACTTAGACCCAGGTCCAAATTGGAATCCTCTTTCCAGCTGCGTAAACCCTAGACAAGATAGCAACTCTGTTTTCTTTCTTTTCTTCTTTCCAGTTGTCCCCCTCCCCATCTCTCCCTCCTTTCTCCTTTCTTTCATACTTACTTATTTCTGCGATGGAAACAGAAACAGCTATGAACAAAGAGGAAGCACTCCTGAGAACTTTAGGAGACTAGGGAGACTGGACAGGTCCGAGACTCAAAATCCGTTCAGAGTTCCACAGTAAAATACACAGCACATTCACCGCCTCCTCGTAGGGTTCATACACAGAAATTTCTTTTTTCTTTCTTTCTTTCTTTCTTTCTTTCTTTCTTTCTTTCTTTCTTTCTTCCTTCCTTCCTTCCTTCCTTCCTTCCTTCCTTCCTTTATGCTTTCTTGTTTCTTGAAACAGGGTCTAATTCTGTACCCCAGATTGGTCTGGAAGTCACTGCGTAGCCCACGCTAGCATCAAACTTAATATAAACCTCCTACATCAGCCTCTTGAGTGCTAAGGTTATAAGCATGAGCCACAACTCCTAGTTTGAGTTAATGTTTAAAAAGCTCTTGAAGCCGGGCGTGGTGGCGCACGCCTTTAATCCCAGCACTCGGGAGGCAGAGGCAGGCGGATTTCTGAGTTCGAGGCCAGCCTGGTCTACAAAGTGAGTTCCAGGACAGCCAGGGCTACACAGAGAAACCCTGTCTCAAAAAACCAAAAAAAAAAAAAAAGCTCTTGATACAACAGAATCAGTGGTGGCTGACTACCACTTCCCTTAATAATCACAGGATCACAGGGACGTAAGGCACAAACTCCAGCATATACACACATACACACACACACACATATGTGTGTGCACCACCACGCCCGGCTATATTTTCTCTTCTTTCCCTGGGATGAGGGAGATCCTTTGCAACTGGCCCGTTCTTTTACTATCTATCTATCTATCTATCTATCTATCTGTCTGTCTGTCTATCTATCTATCTATCTATCTATCTATCTATCTATCTACTTTACATCTGATCCTGTCATCCCCAGCTCTTTGTTTCCAGTCTGGCCTTGAACTCCTGATTCTCCTTCAGCCCTGGAGTATTACTAAGACAGGACAGAAAGATGGGGAATTCTGTAGCGATGTGGGAAGGGAAGGAGCCTCTCACTAGCTGAGAACCAAGAATTCCCACACAGGTAATAACGTTCGCCTTTCCTCCCTCCCAGCTGTAACTCGCAGAGACCCCTTTTAAAGACATGTCCTAAACATGTCCTAAACCCCATATGCAACCCTCAGGGCCCCTATGCATTTTCTTATCTGATTGTAATCCCACCTAAGGCTAGTCTAAAGCCACCCTAGAATCTCAATTATTAAAAAGGGGAGCAGAGCAGAGAAGGGCCCTTAAAATACCACATGACAGAAGCCTCTGAAATCCTTTAATTATACCAGTCACAGATTCTCACATTCTGGGCAAGTACTATACCACAAACATCTCAGACCTCTACCATCTCTCCCGCTCCCAGAGTCCCATTATATAAAGAGCCCAATTTAGCTTTGACCTCCAGATCCCTCTGCCTCCCCCTCTCCCAAGTTGAGATCATGAATTCAATTGATTCTGTTCTGCAGAGTGGGAGATCAAGCCCAGGGCTTCACACATCAGAGGAAAGTGGCTTTCCAACAAGCCTCCTCCCCACCCCCATCCCCCTTTTTGGTTTTTCGAGACAGGGTTTCTCTGTGTAGCCCTGGCTGTCCTGGAACTCACTCTGTAGACCAGACTGGCCTTGAACTCAGAAATCTGCCTGCCTCTGCCTCCCGAGTGCTGGGATTAAAGGCGTGCACCACCATGCCCAGCTGCCTCCTCCCCCTTTTTTTTTTTTAAAGATTTATTTTATTTATTATATGTAAGTACACTGTAGCTGTCTTCAGACACTCCAGAAGAGGGCGCCAGATCTCGTTACGGATGGTTGTGAGCCACCATGTGGATGCTGGGATTTGAACTTATCACCTTCGGAAGAGCAGTCGGGGGTGCTCTTACTCGCTGAGCCATCTCACCAGCCCCTCCTCCCCTTTTTAATTTCATTGTTTTGTGCTTTTATTTCATTGTGTTGTGTTTTTGGTCTAGTGGTGATGGTATCTTTATAAAATCTGGAACTGTGGAATTTGCTATACAATTTAATGCATTTTTTGTTTTTTGTATTTTGTTTTTGTTTTTTACTTTCAGTACACTCATCACCCCTCCCCCCTTGTTCGCCCCCTCCCCCCACCTGCCCCAAGGTTTCCTTTTGTAGCTCTGGCTATCCTGGAACTAGCTCTGTAGACCAGGCTGGCCTTCTCAGTGCTGAGGGCTGGGGTTAAAGGCATGCACCACTACCTCTCCGTCTTTTTCCTTTTTAGACCCTTGGCTTTGGTTTCTCTTCTTCCCACCACCTTCCCATTGATGCCCCACAGGCATGGTCTTATACAGACTGATTTTCTTGGCATTTCAGAGCTCCGGGTTAACTTCTGGAACAGGCACTTCCCAGGGCTTGCTTATGCCTTGCTTTGTTCTCAAAATACTGAAAGCTTGCTGTTTGCGAGGTATCCCAGGTCTGGTCTAAAACCCACACACTCCCCCTAGTGGTTTCCTAAAGAAGCACACTGTTGTTTATGTTTGCTTTTTGTTTAGTTTTCCTGCTTTGCCCCCTTGAGGAAATTCCATCTGATTGATACATTAGTGTCATTAATCTTCTCTTTGGGGCCCAGGGCTGACACAAGCTCCCAGCCAGCTGCCTGACAGGCCAGACTCATGTTAACTTACTGTTAACTGATGTATTTCTGGGAAGCTAGTGTAAATCTAACGTGATAGAATATAAAGAATATATATTTCTGTATCTCTAGGAGGTACAGAAATTTAAAATGAAGGTTATGAATCCTAATAACTAATAATCCTCATGAGTGGGCACTCTCTATGTGCCTTTTGCTGTGTTAATCACCTTCCTAGGAAGATCCTCCTTAACTCTCACCACAATGAGGAATGTCCCAACTTCTCCGCTTTGTAGATAAGAAGTTCAAAGGGACTGTGGAGCCTGGGCAAGATCACCCAGCTGAAAGGTTTCCAGACTGATCTAAGAAAAAACACAGGACACCCAGTGCATTTTAAACAGAGCATAAGCAATGCAGAATGTTTTAGGATAGCATGTCCCAAATCCTGCACACAGCATTGCACTGGGAGCCCTACCCACCTGGTCAGTGATGGAGGAATTCCAAGTCTCCCGATCCCCTGAGCTCACAGTGTTAGGACAGTGGAGTTCTTCCATGGGATTGTTTGGTTTTTCTATTACATGTATGCATGTAAGTATGCACTCATGCTTCTGTGTGGATGTCTGTGACACCATGCAAATGTGGAGGTTACACAGCTGGCAGGAGCTGGTCCGCTCCTGTCATGTGGATGTTGTAAATCAAACTGGGATTCCATGCTTGTCAGCTTTACTTGATGAGCCATGCCCCCTGCCATATTTGTTTGGTTTTTGAGATAGGATCTAACGATGTGGCCCAGTAGCCTGGAACTCACTGGATAGTGCAGGCTGGCCTCTAACTGGCAGTGATTTTCCTGCTTTGGCCTCCCAAGGGCTGGGACTATGGAATTCTTTCCAAAGCAAGGAACCTACTTGCTTGTCAAATAGCAGCTGAATGACTTGTTACTGCTGTCACTTTTTGTGCTCCAGTGCCTTACAACCAATACCAATGTCAGGAAGTCCTGGGTGATTTCTACCATGACGGCTGCGACTTTCCATTGTGTGTGTGTGTGTGTGTGTGTCCGTGTCTGGTGGGCAGTTCCTATGTGTGCTATCTGTGGAGTGTATACACTAGCCAGTGTGGGCATATATACGTGGAGGCTCAAACAGATGTCTTTCCTCTGTTGTTCATTTCTTTTATTTGATTTATTATCATGTGTGTCTAGGTGTTTCACCTGCGTGTATGTCTGTGCACCATAATTGTGCAGTGCCTATCCAGGCCAAAGAAATCCTCAATACCCCTGGAACTGGAGTTATAGAGACAGTGGTGAGTTTCCAAACCTAGGTCCCTGGAATCCAATGTTCCTAACTGTTGGGCCATCTTTCCACAATGCCTTATTAATTTTTGATGTTTATATCTTGATGTATTTGGTTGGTGTTTGTTTGCTTACTTGCTTAAAAATCAAATCTTAGAAAATCATACTCAGAAGTGTTAAGCTCTTCCCCTTGCAGAAAACGTGGTTACCATCCTCTCAGAGGTTTTTCTGTTTCTGTGTCCTGTGTTGGCTGCCCCTCTCTATCTATCATTCCAAAACATTGTTTTCCATTCTGGGGAACAGAGTGAGGGTAGAATTTTGGCCCTTCCTTCTGCTAAGGGATATTTGACCACATGGGTTTTTGAGCTGAGTCAAGGACAGCTCCACAGCTGGCATTTTCCAGCTGCTCAGTCCTGAGACAGCTCAGTCTCCTACAATTCCCCCGACAAAGACCAAAGTCTCCTACAATCCCCCCAACAAAGACAAACACGACAGTTGTTGGTGTTGAAGTTGGGGAAGTCTGTTTGCTTTCTTTGTTTGGTATCTTTGTCGTGGACACTGAGCTTTGTAAAGACAACCGAGCTTGCCACTGAGAAAATCTAAAAGCCTCTGAAGGCAACTGGTAATTGTTACTTTGTTGACTTGTTAAATGTTTGTTACAGAGTTGACCATAAGGATCAAGGGCTAGGAAGATACATCTAGATGCAAATGTGGGGCTCTGGGAAATGCCGTTATTGTTTCCTTGAATCTCTTATTGGGCGCTTTAGTCAGTTGATAAGCATTTCCTACATTCCTCGTTTAAAGATTGTAATGATCTTTTTTTTTTTTTAAGGTTTATTTATTATTATATCTAAGTACACTGTAGCTGTCTTCAGACACACCAGAAGAGGGCGTCAGATCTCATTACAGATGGTTGTGAGCCACCATGTGGTTGCTGGGATTTGAACTCAGGACCTTCAGAAGAGCAGTCGGTGCTCTTAACCACTGAGCCATCTCTCTAGCCACCACCCCCCCCTTTTTTTTTTGTTTTTGTTTTTGGAGACAGGGTTTCTCTGTATAGCCCTGGCTGTCCTGGAACTCACTTTGTAGACCAGGCTGGCCTCGAACTCAGAAATCCTCCTGCCTCTGCCTCCCAAGTGCTGGGATTAAAGGCATGCACCACCACGCCCAGCAAAGATCATAATGATCTTAAGGATTGCAGCACTTGGAGGCAGAGGCAGACGGATCTCTGAGTTCCTGGCCAGTCTGGTGTAGAGAGCGAGTTTCAGGACAATCAGGGCTACACATTGGAACACTGTTTTGGGAAGAAGAAAAACAAAAAACAAAACAACCCCCCCCCAAAAAAAAAACCAGAACAAACCAAAAAACCAAAAACAGCTGCAATCTAAACCAAACCAAACCTGAAACCCACTATAAATCAGTAGTGTTGAAAACTGCAAATATAAAGTCAGCATCCCCTACCTTTTTTTTTTTCCCTTGAGGCAGGTCTTCTGTTGTCCAGGCTAATTATGAACTCAGCGCTTTCTATGTATCTGAGGCTTATCTTGAACTCTTGATCCTCCTGTTCTACCACCTCAGTTCCAGAATTATAAGGCTGAACTGCCATATATGTCTGGGAAACTGATTTATGTGTTTATTTCTGTAGTACTGGGAACTAAACCCAGGGCCTTATGTATGACACGCAAGTCATTTACCACTAAGTCACATCTATCTGACTTAAAAGATCACGCTGAGGAGAGATGGGACGTCCTGGAGAGATAGCTCAGTGGTTACAAGCACTGGCTGCTCGGTTGTCTACTGGGTCTGTAACTAGAGTTCCAGGGACTCCGATGCCCTCTGCAGGCACCAGGCACGTACGTGGTACCTATACATGCAGGCAAAACATTCCTATACATAAAATATATTTTCAAGAAAATCTTGTAAATCGTGCTGGGACCAGGGAGCCGGCTCACCAGATGAAGGCTTTTCTCACCAATCCTGAAAACCTGAGTTGGCTCCTCGGGAACCCTCACGATGGAAGGAAAAAAATTGACTCCTCTGACACTTATGCCCTGGCTCACAGTTCGCGTGAACACACACATAGCTCACTAAATAAATATGTATTTTTTTAAATTAATTAATTAATTTTTAAAACCACGCTGTCTTCTCTGGGAGAAAGTTACATTCAGAACTACCTGTTGGCAAGAGAAACCTCCCAGCCCCACAGGGGACGCTCTGGCCGCCCGGCCAGCTCTATAACCTCTTGTTACTCTCTTGTTCTTCAGGAAAGCCTGCGCTTCCGGGAGCGGTCGCAGCGCCCGAGCCGTCCTCTCTATCCACCGCGTCTCTGTGGTCGCCGGAGTCCCTCCCCTTTCCTCCCAGGGCGGGGCTCTGAGGACTCTACCCGGGGAAGACACCGGGCTAGCTCGGTCGCCTCGTCGCTTGCATCCTGGGTCATGGCGGTCCCAGGACCCATGGCCCGAGCTGGTGCCAGGTGAGCAGGGCTAATGAGGACGGCCGGGTTGTCAGGGACGCACTGCCTGGGCAGTGGTGAAGGGGCTGCTATCCTGCGGGTCCTTCCTCGCAACTGTCCTTCAGTTTGGGCTCTTTGGAACCCTGGCTGCGCAGAATGGGGTTGACGCTGCCTCACTCTAGGTACTGCAGACCCCCTTTTGGTATCTTCCTCTCATAGTTTTCATTCTCAATTCCAATCCGCTTTTGGCACACCCTCGTCTGCATTAATTTTTTTTTTTCAGACCCTCTTACTTAAATTGTCCTGTTACCTTAAACTATATGTTGACTTTGAATTCATGAATCATGTTGTGATTTTGTTGTTGTTGTTGTTTTCTTTTCTTTTCTTTTCTTTTTCGAGACAGGGTTTCTCTGTATAGCCCTGGCTGTCCTGGAACTCACTTTGTAGACCAGGCTGGCCTCGAACTTAGAAATCCACCTGCCTCTGCCTCCCAAGTGCTGGGGTTAAAGGCATGTGCCACCACACTCGGATTTGAATTCATGAATCATGTTGTGATTTTTAAAAGAGGAAAAAAAGTTTTTAAACTGAGCATTGGGTTTTTTAGGTCATCCACGCTATATGACTTTCCACTCCTGAATGTTGCTCCGTGTCACCCTGGATAGACTCTATTTCCCTAGTAATGGATACTTAGATTACTTCCAGTATTTAAAGCACCACAAAGTACACTGTAATGAATATCCTGGCAATTTCTCTTGGTAGATACTGATGAGTTTTCTTTAGGTTATCCACCTCAAGATAGGATGTTGAGCCGTACTTAATTCTACAATGTTTTGGAGTGGACACGTCCAATTTATAGTTCCTGACAGCAATATATAAAGGTTCTGGTGTCCCTTATATCCATCCCCAATATTTGGTATTATTTAGTTTATTTTTCCTAATATGTATCGATCTAATGTATGTAAGATGGTATTCTTTTTTTTTAAGATTTATTTATTTATTCATTTATGATATGTAAGTATACTTAGCTGTCTGCAGACACCCCAGAAGAGGGCATCAGATCTCATTACAGGTGGTTGTGAGCCACCATGTGGTTGCTGGGATTTGAATTCGGGACCTTAGGAAGAGCAATCAGTGCTCTTAACTGCTGAGCCATCCCTCCAGCTTTATAAGATGATATTCTATTGTGATAACTTTATTTTTATTTTATTAGTATGGGTGGGGGCATGCACATGCACGTGTGATATGTGTGCCATGACACAGGAATGGATGTCAGGTAACAGGTTTTGGAGTTGCTTCTTTCTTTCCGCAGTGGGATCTGGGGCTGGAATTCAGATCTTGGAGACAAACACTTGGACCTTTTACTGGCTGACACATCTTGTCAGCTACACTGTGCTAATTTAGTACATTTATTAGGCTCATGGATTGTCCCTTTCATAGACTACCTGCTTATATCCTCTCCCCACTTTCCTATGAAATATCCTGATGTGCTGGGTACGTCACGTGTTGGTGCACGCCTTTAAGTCCAACACGTGGGAGGCAGAAGACAGTCAGATCTCTGTGAGTCTGAGGCCAGCCTGGTCTACAGAGCAAGTTCCAGGACAGTCAAGGCTACACAGAGAAACTGTGTCTCAAAAGACCAAGAAAGAAAGAAAGATCCTGACATGCAGAGATTCCTTGCATGCTCCAGCTTGCAATTTCTTGCAATTTCTTATCAATTTCATTCTGCAAATACCTTCTCTCATCTCACCAAACTCTGTGGTACTGTGTTAAATAAAATACGTAAGTCTAAATCAAGCCCACCACTTTTACCCTGTATAGTTTGTAGGTTTGTGGTCTTATTTGAGAAATGTCTTTTTACTTCATCATTACTAAGGTTTCTTCATTTATTTATTTATTTATTTATTTATTTTTTGTGTTTTTTTTTGTTTGTTTGTTTTTTTGTTTTTCGAGACAGGGTTTCTCTGTGTAGCCCTGGCTGTCCTGGAACTCACTTTGTAGACCAGGCTGACCTCGAACTCAGAAATCCGCCTGCCTCTGCCTCCCGAGTGCTGGGATTAAAGGCGTGCGCCACCACGCCCGGCTTATTTATTTATTTTACATTTGCTTCTGGTAGATTAGTAATATCACCTTTTCCCACAGACATCCTCTACTCTGCCATCTTCAGCATTCATAAGTCATTTTTTATGTTTGTGTGTGCAAAGCCTGGACCCTATGAATAATAGTAAGGCTAAGCTCACTACCTTCTGTAAGGCTCAGCTATCCTCTGAGCCTTCTCCCCGTGTCCTGACTTCTGCAGGCCCAGATTAGATCTGCAACTTGTCCAGAGGTTCATGAGGATACAGAAGGTTTTCTTTCCTTCTTGGTCATCACAGAATGTCTTAATGTTCATGACGCTCTTGTGCGTGACCCTCCTGGGTGAGTGCATGGGCTTTGGGCATTGAGGAAGAACCGGGCTTTGGGGTTCCTTTCCTTGTCTCTAACAGGAGGAAGTGTCTTCCTTTCCCCTTTGACTTCCGCCTCCTCTCCCTTCCCACAGAGCAGCTGGTCATCTACCAAGTTGGCTTGATCCCCAGTCAGTATTATGGAGTCTTGGGAAACAAAGACCTGGATGGATTTAAGGCACTGACCTTCCTGGCCGTGACACTTATTGTCCTCAACTCCACTGTAAGGACTCTCCTTCCCCCCCACCCCCCACCCCATGGCCCCCTTTCTCCAGTCTAGTGGGATGCCTGGCGGAACTGAGTGTTCAAGAAGCAGGAACCAAGCTCTGGGTCTTTTTCTGCCTCTTTCAGGGAATTAGAGCTATGTTTCCCCTGAAGGTCAGATCCCGAGGCAGGGCCTTGATCTTGCTATTGGCTTTCTTGGGATGAGCTTTCTGGTTTAACGTTCAGTAGCAATAGGCAAGATCCCTTCCCCTCCCAGAACTCTCACTTCAGGGAGCTCAGAACACTTTCACACCAGGTTCCGCAGCCAGAGAGCTCTTATTTCTCTGGCAGCTGAGCCGTGACTCAGCCCGGAGTGGAGTCACGCCTTCAGTCCTCTCGCCTGTTTCCTCTTGTCCAGTAGCTGCTGCCTTCCACTACTCGAGTTGGCAACAGCCTCCTTGTTTTTCAAGATACCTTCATTGGCACCTCTCTTGAGTCCTCCTTAATTTCCTTTGTGTTTCCTCCGTCAAATTCAAGCCTTTCTCTGTGAGTATTTGTACCTCCAGGAGACAGCTGCTGCACCCCTCACACCTTTGCCACCAGCTGCTCATTGGCTGGACTGTGAACATCTTGTCCTTTCCCTGTGCTTAGCATGAGGCTCTTCAGAAAATGGCAGGTGATAAGGCAAGGCTCTGATGCCCTCTCTCAGGCCGGACTGACAGTTTCTTGGGGATTGCTTTTTCTTGTCATAATGTGTCTACTCGGCTATGCTAGGGTTCCCGGTTGCCAGCAGCTCCCCTGCTCCCAGTGTAAGATGTTCATTGCAGGGAAGGCCTTGAGGCGTTTGCCTTCCATAAGCTCTGAGATTGTTGAAGGATTGGGCACGTGAATGAATGGAGAAAGGGCGGTCTCGTGATCTGAACCCTTGGAGAGTGTGCGGAAGTGATCACTATGGATTCTGCCCCATCGGCAGAAACTTCTGCCAGCTCTGAGCTTTGAACCCAGACTGGCAGAAAGCCATCTCTTCCTCCTCTCCCTCTCCCCTGCCTTCCTCATGCACAGCTGAAGAGCTTTGACCAGTTCACCTGCAACCTGCTGTACGTGAGCTGGAGGAAGGACCTCACGGAGCACCTGCACCACCTGTACTTCCGGGCCCGCGTGTACTACACCCTCAACGTGCTGCGGGACGACATTGATAATCCGTAGGCATCCCTCTCCGTCCCTGCTGTCTCCTGGGCTCCCCATCCAAGTAGCTTAGCCCCGTGCACTCCTGACTACACTCTTCTGCAGGAGGCAGGTGTTGCTGCTCAGAGCTGTGAAGGGAGGGTGTTCTGAGAGACCTTGGGGCCGACTGAGGAGCTAAAGGGAAAGAGCTGAGAGTAGCTCTCTTTAGTCCATTTCCTGTCTTGAGTTGAGATGGGGCAAATGAAGAGAGCCTCCTTGCCAGGAAACAGGTTCTTGGCTGTGCAGCAGAGAAGGAAATGAAAATCACTCTTGCTGTCTGGGATTCAGATCCCCGCCTCTGGCTCATTCAGTAAGCCCCACGTCTTCTGTACAATGAAGACCATAAGAGTTCCTGCCTCAAAGGATGTAGTAAGGATGAAACACTGTCACTGTCGGGCACAGTGTAGTGCCTGATATTAGGTGCTTTGGTGTTCGCTGCCATTTTAGAGGTGAGGAATTGCTAGCAGCCTGTCCGAGGGTGGCCCTGGCACTGAGGTCTCTCCTTCACACACGTAGGCCTTCCCTTCCTGCTCAGCACAGCACAGCCGCTACTTTGTTGCCTGGCTGGGGTAATTTTTCAGCTCAAGCATAGCTTCCCAGAGAAGGTCCTTAGAAGATGGCTTTTTCATTATGACTCAGCCCTGGTGAAACTTTCACCACCAGACCCTGACCTGGAGGAGTCGTCTTCAAGTCCATAGGGAGATGGGGAGGGTTGAGATTAAGGAGACCATGTCCCTGACCATCCAGAAAGACAGCTCTACCCTCAGTTTTTCCTTTAGCTCTGTGCAGAGCTGACACAGGCCCTTGGGTCTTCTGTTGGCTAACCCCCACCCCCACCCCCTGTAGGGTAAATTGAGACAATTCTCTAGATTCCTGGTTGGAGCCTAAGGACTATTTGTCTGGATCCACCTAAGTCAAGGTTAGAAGTGGAAGAAGTCCTGGGCTCACTGGGCTCAGCGCCTCTGTGTCGTTGGCTATAGGGACCAGCGTATCAGCCAGGATGTGGAGCGATTCTGCCGGCAGCTCAGCAGTGTGACCAGCAAGCTGATTGTCTCCCCCTTCACTCTTACCTACTACACTTACCAGTGCTTCCAAAGGTGCAGCCTCTCCCTCCAGGGGCCCTCTACCCCAGCCTGCTATTTACCCAGAGTCTCCCACATAGAGGGCAGGTCAGGGTCCAAGGGAGGCTCATCTTTACCACCTGCACCCCAGGGAGTCTTCTAGTTCACGTGCTCATGACCCTGCCCCCTCTCTGGTCTTGTGATACATCACTGTCAGGGATCCTGACTTTAGCCAGGTGTCAGATGTCACTGTCATTCATCCTGAATTGAACGGGCTACCTGAGGGGTGAGGCAGAAATGAGGGTCCCAAAGCTACATCTGTGGCACCCCACATCATCTCTCGTCCTTCCTTTCCCTCTCTCTGCCCTTCAGCACAGGCTGGCTCGGGCCTGTGAGCATCTTTGGATATTTCATCCTGGGGACCATGGTGAACAAAACTTTGATGGGGCCCATCGTGACGAAACTGGTGCAGCAGGAGAAGCTGGAGGGGGATTTTAGGTGTGTTCTTGTGGTTAAGGTTGAGGGACTGGGTAAAACTGCCTAAGTGTAAAAGTCCTAGCTGTGTGTAAACTCATGGGGGAAACGGGTATCATAGGCCTCTTGAGGCTTCTGTTCCCTCACCTCTCAAGTGAATAAAATGCTTGTCTATTGAGAGAGCTGTGAGAATTAAGGAGATTGTGCATGTGGAGCAGTAAGAAAAGTGTGGGTTGGCCATCAGCATCTCCTGGGGGATGCCCATGATCTAAGTGCCCTGTCTGCTGGGCCAGCAGCTGATCCACTTCCTGCACCTGCCCTGTGCTTCCTGCCTTGGTTAGGCTAGGCTCTTGGGAGGAGGTCCCGTAGACAAGCCTACACCTGTCCTATCCCAGAAAGCTGAGGTCAGCACTATTACTACAGCTTCTGCTGCCACACCCAAGCCCTGGAGCGTTCATCTTGTGACAGCCCAGGGAAAATCAGCCACAGTTTGGACGCGGAGCTGGGCTCTGTGTCTTATGGGAGTAGGCTTCCTCTGCTCCCAGTTCCCCATTGTTAGCACACATTTCCTGTCCCTCCGTCCAGGTTCAAGCACATGCAGATTCGAGTGAACGCGGAACCTGCTGCTTTTTACAGGTGAGTCTAGTGGAGAAAGTTCCCTTTCTCCCCACAGTTAAGGGTAGGAAAGGAAAGATAAAGCCTACTACCACTGTGGCCCTGTAGAGCTTGTCACACTTAGCTGCGACCCTCTCCCCACCCTTCTTCCTGTCCTTAGGTACAGGGACTGTTTCTGGAGCTGGTGACTTCCTTAGTCTTGGTGGCCTCACTATAGGGCCTCAAATGGCCACGGAATAAAATGAGTGGGTGGCTTCATCTTGATGGGGGCATTGCCTTAGTCTCTTTTCCTGTCTGAAATAGCTTCTTTTTGTCTCTGTTGCAGCGGGGGTAGGGAGATAGGCTTCTCACAGAAGGGTACATCTGCTCCCCACACTTGCTGGAGCCAAAGACCTTGCATCTTTCAGGCAGTGTTTATGACATCTCTTCCCTCCTGGACCAGGGCAGGTCCTGGTGTGTATTTGGGCTGTATTTAAGAAGTTGAATTGTCCCTTGGATTTCCTGTGTATGGGGCGAATTTAATAGCCTTAGATCCTTTGATCTCTGTCAGTCTCTACTGCAGTTAGCAGTCTCTTCCTCATTGGGTCACCAAGATCACTGAGAGTTTGAGATGAGCAGGTGGACATGGTGGTTCACACCTTTAGTTGGCAGGTAAGGAGACAGAAGCAGGCAGATATCTGTGGGATCTACATAGTGAGTTCAGGCCCGCCAGCCCTAGGTTCAGTCCTAGCACTACATGAATCAGGTGTGGTAGCACACACCCGTAGTCCTACTGTTCAGGAGGTAAAAGCAAGGAAGGTCAGGAATTCAGGGTCATTCTTGGCTACATAACAAGTTAAGAGCTGGCCTGATTGCATGATTCTATGTCTTAAACAAAAAACCCAAACCAAAACCAAACAAAAACCAGAACCTTTTCCCCACACCCTTTTTAAAGCAATTGCCTTTAGTTTTTAAATTTTTTATTTATTTTTTATTTGTATTTACTTTATTCCTGTGTGTGTTTGTGTGTTTGTGTGTGTGTGTGTGTGTGTGTGTGTGTGTGTGTGTGTGTTTGCTGGTGTCATCGGGGGTCAGAAGAGGGCATTGGATCCCTGGAAGCTGGAATTACAGGAGTTGTGAGCTGTCTGAGAGGATATTGGGATTAGAAGAGCCACTAGTACTCTTGTTTTGTTTTGTTTTGCTTTGTTTTTCGAGACAGGGTTTCTCTGTATAGCCCTGGCTGTCCTGGAACTCACTCTGTAGACCAGGCTGGCCTCGAACTCAGAAATCCACCTGCCTCTGCCTCCCAAGTGCTGGGATTAAAGGTGTGCGCCACCACTGCCCGGCCTTATTTTTATTTTTATTTTTATTCCAAAACAACAAAAAAGCCAGTGTCTCCCTACTTGTCCCTGGTTGTCCCTGGAACTCACTCTGTAAACAGACTGTTCTCAATCGCAGAGATCTGCTTTCCCAAGTGCTGGAATGTTCATGCACCACTACACTGGCCTAAGTTTTAAAGATTTACTTATTTTATGTCTGTTTTGCTTGCACGTATATCTTTGTACCATGTGAGTGCCTGGTGCCCACTGAGGTCAGAAGATGCTGTCAGATCTCCTGGAACTGGAGTTACAAGCAGTTGTGAGCTGCTGTGCACTTGCTGGGAATTGAACCCAGGTCCTCAAGAAGAGCAACACGAACTGAGTCGTTTCTTCAGTACCCCATCACCACAACTTTTTTTTTTTAATTTATTTATTATTTATTTATTTATTTATTTATTTATGCTCTATCAGCATGTATACCTGCATGCCAGAAGAGGACATCAGATTCCAGTATGGATGGATATATGTGAGTCACTATGTGGTTGCTGGGAATTGAACTCAGTTACCTCTGGAAGAGCAGACAGTGCTCCTAACCTCTGAGCCATTTCTCCAGCCCCTTCAATGGAACTCTTTTTTTTTTTTTTTTTTTTTTTTTTTAAGATTTATTTTATTTTATTTATGTAAGTACACTGTAGCTGTCTTCAGACACTCCAGAAGAGGGCGCCAGATCTCGTTACAGATGGTTGTGAGCCACCATGTGGATGCTGGGATTTGAACTTATCACCTTCGGAAGAGCAGTCGGGTGCTCTTACCCGCTGAGCCATTTCACCAGCCCTCAATGGAACTCTTAAATCGTGTTCTAACTTACTATGTAGGTTTTACTAGTTCAGTTTTTAGTTTAAAGTTTTTTATTTAAAAAAAAAAAAAAAGTGTTAGAAGCCCAGGTAACTTATTTTAGTAGAATCCAGCCAGAGCTGTGGGTTTGAACCAGGCCTGGACAACTTGAGTTAATGATGATAGAGTGGATGATGAGGCCCGAGCCGTGGATGGGTGCTAATGAGGGAACATGTCTGAGTCTAAGATCTTGCATGGGCTTGGTCCCTAAAGGAGGCTGGGAAAGAAGGTGCCCCAGCCTTGCTGACACCCCATCCTTTTCCATCAGAGCTGGGCCCGTCGAGCACGTGAGGACAGACCGCAGGCTGCAGAGACTCCTTCAGACCCAGAGAGAGCTGATGTCCAGGGAGCTCTGGCTGTACAGTAGGCAGAGGGGTCCTGGGAGATGGAATCATGGGATGGGGGTGGTCCAGTTAGCTCTTCCCTTGCATACCCTTCTTCTGTCAGCCTGCTCGGGTCAGGGAGCCACTTACTGAAAGGATTGACCATGGGGAGCCTTTGCCTTCACTGTGGGTATCCTAGGGGAGTGCAGATCAGGAGGAAACACGACCTTACTTGACTTCCTGCTTCTCGTCTTGAGAGTTGTGTCCCTGCCGAACTCGTAAATGTCTCCTGGGTCTCATGAACTCTGTCTCTTACAGTTGGTATCAACACCTTTGACTATCTGGGCAGCATCCTGAGTTACATCGTCATCGCAATCCCCATTTTCAGTGGGGTCTATGGAGACTTGAGCCCCACAGAGCTTAGCACCCTGGTCAGCAAGGTGAGAGGCTCCCCTGACCAGCCCTGACACGGGGTCCAGTGCCTGGGTCTCACTGACGGACGCTTCTCTGTCCTGACCAGAATGCCTTTGTGTGCATCTACCTCATCAGCTGCTTCAGCCGGCTCATTGACCTGTCTGCCACACTCTCGGATGTTGCCGGTTACACGCACAGGTGAGCAGAGTGTGTGCCACTGGGAAACGGAACGCCGAATGGGAAAAGGGCAGCATCGCACTGCGTGCTGATGTGCGCAAGACAGGGAGGAGTTTCCCCTTCACCTGGCATCCAGAGCCTGCCTTAGGGTCTTTCTTCTTGCCCAGGATTGGAGAGCTTCAGGAGGCCCTGCTGGACATGTCCCGAAAATCGCAAGACTGTGAAGCCCTAGGCGAGAGTGAGTGGAATTTGGACAAGTGAGTACTGAGCTATAGTGTATGGGTATAGTGTATGGGCATAATGTATAGGTATAGTGCATGGGTATAATGTATGGGTATAGCGTATGGGTATAGCATATGGGTATGGATTCAGTGGTCACCAGCTGGCTTTAACTCGGAGCCCCGCCCAGCTGTGTAGTGGGTTATAAGGAGCAGGTGAGAGCCGTCTCCGTGCTGTATCAATTGTCTTATAGGTGTGCACTGTTAGCTGACACCTCCATTCTGGCACCCACTGTGGCAAGCAAATGCACACACCTGCCGGGCACCATAGCAACATAGAAAGCCAGGCATGGTAGCGCATACTCTTTATCCCAGTACATAGAAGGCTGAGGCAGGAGGGTTGTAGGCCACTCTGAAAAAATACATGATGAGACTCTGCCTCAAAATAAATTAAAAACAGAAAAAGAAAGAAAGAAAAGAAAAGAAAAGGGAAGAGAGAAAGAAAGAAATGAAAAGAAGAGAAAAAGAAGAGAGGACTGGGGAGGTGGCTCAGCCGGTAACCAATGTTGACGACCTAAGTTCGAGTCTCTAGCAAGCACACAGAAGTGTAGCCCTGTGCCTGTAATCTCAGTGCAGAGTGGTTGGGAACAGGCAGATCCCAGAGGTTCACTATCTAGTCAGCCTTGGCAAAGAGTGAGCTCCAGGTTCAATCAGAGACCTTTTCTCAAAGAAGGAACACACTGACGTGACCTGTGGTATCACGCGTGCACACACACACGTGTGCATACACTGGAATGCATCAATCAGGACAAAAATAATATTTACAAAAAGAACAAAAGTCTGAGTGTCACACTCCTCATCTCTTCCTGCCTGGTCTGGCCGCTGCCGCTTTCCTAGTGTCTCGTTTCCCACGCCTCCCAGACCCAGAGCGATGGATGTCTTTATTCCTGTATCTTCAGGGACCCTAGATGTTTCTCACTTTCCTGTCCTTCCCCCACCCCTTTAGCTTTTTTTTTTTTTTTTTTTGAGACAGGGTTTCTCTGTAGCTCTGACTGTCCTGGAACTCACTCTGTAGACCAGGCTGACCTTGAACTCACAGAGAGCCACCTGCCTCTGCCTCCTAAGTGGAAGGATTAAAGGCATTCTCTGCCACCACCAGGTATCCTGTTCCACCTTCTGGGCAAATGACTTAACTGCTCTGAGTATCATTTTCTTCATCTCTAAAAAGGGCAGTAATGAAATCTTCCTCCTCAGAAGTAAAGAACAGATACATTCTTAGAAAGTGACTGGACGGTGGCCACCTAGGAAGCTTTCAAAAATGAAGATATGGCTGGGTATGACTCACACCTCTAATCCCAGCACTCAGGAGGCAGAAGCAGGTGGATCTCTGAGTTTGAGGCCAGCCTGGTCTACATAGTAAGTGTCAGGACAATAAAAACTACACAGTGAGACCTGTCTCAAAAACAACAAAGAAGAAAATAAGACACACAAAAGCCCCACTAAGGGCTGGAGAGGTGGCTCAGCAGTTAAGAGCACCGGCTGGTCTTCCAGAGGACCAAGTTCAATTCCCAGCACCCACATGGCAGCTCAACTGTCTGTAATTCCAGTTCCAGGGGATCTGACACTCTCACACAGACAAAACACCAAAACACCAATGCACATGAAATACAAATAAATAAAAATTTAAAACACACACACACACACACACACACACACACACACACACACAATTACTAGAATAAAGCTGTATAGCACTCGGCAAGTCACTTAGCCACCTAAGCTCATTTCCTCTATCTGCCAAGCCAGGCAGCATTTACCATCCATGGATGCCAAGCGTGATTAAGATCAGTTGTGTAGGGACTTCACCCAGTGGATCGCAGGTCAGTGCTCCAGCCCCCTCCCCGAGGTAATGCTTAGGCCGCCATGACAGTATACCACAGACTGGCTTAAACAGCAAAAGAGTTCTCACAGTTCTGCACACTAGGAATCCAAGGTATAGGTTAGAGTTGGTGAGGCTGGTTTCTCCGACACATCTTTCCTTGGCTCACTTTCCTGTGTGCCCTCACTTGATCTCTGTGCATGCCGTATCCCTGTGGTCCACTCTAACAACCTCGTTTTAACCTCACTCTGTCTCCACATGCTTCACTCCGAGGCATGTGGACTGAGACATCGGTGTATAGGTTTGAAGGGCATAGTTGCACCCCTAAGGCTCCCAGGACAAAGGGGGTGCCTCTAGACCAGGTACTCACTCCCCTTGGACTACCCATATGGCCTATCTCTCCACTTTTCTTCCCTGCCTTAGAGCCCCAGGGTGTCTGACAACAGAGCCATCAGACACAGCTTTTCTGCTCGATCGGGTTTCCATCTTGGCCCCCTCCTCTGACAAACCCCTGGTCAAGGACTTGAGCTTGAAGATCTGTGAGGGGCAGGGTCTGCTCATCACAGGCAACACGGGCACTGGCAAGACCTCCCTGCTGCGGGTGCTGGGAGGCCTGTGGGAGAGCATGAAAGGTGAGCCAGCCCTCCCTGCCTCTGGTACAGCCTTGGCCACAGGGGGGCAGTGTGGTGGGAAGGGAAAGAGAGAAGAGGCAGTTTACCTTGTCTGCGGGGTCTCCCAATGGAGGCTTCTGTGGGCTCTGCAGGCTCAGTGCAGATGCTGGCTGATTTTGGACCCCACGGGGTGCTGTTCCTACCTCAGAAGCCGTTCTTCACTGATGGGACACTTCGGGAGCAGGTCAGCACGGTCAGGGGTCCACTCCTCCAACCTCATGCCACCCACTTATATCTAGAACTTTTAACAGTGTGACAGGCTTCGGGCCCTAGGAGGATACGGGCAATAGCGCCCGTGCCTGGGAATTCCCAGGTTCTGAGAACGTGCTCTGCAGTATTTATGGACCAAACCCAGAGCTGCCGCTTAGGATATCTAGCCGGTTGCTCCATGTGTTAGGCACTAGAGTTTACCCTCAGGAGGCTCCAAGACTTGCCTCCTAAACACACTTCTGAAGGTTGTTCCATGAGTTACACTGTATCTCTCCTGCCCGCCCTCAGGGTTACATTGTATTTCTCCTGCAGGCCCCCTGCAGGCTGGTGTCCCAGCTCCCCCTGGGAGTGGGAGGAGCCTTGCTTCTGTGGGTGGCTCCTAGGGATGTTAAAGATGGGACATAGTCCCGCTGTCTCTCATTACCCACCCTAAGCAGAGATGTTCTTACTTTCAGGTGATATATCCCCTAAAGGAGATCTACCCCGACTCAGGTGAGCTGTGCCTCTCAACTCACGTCCTCATCTTCGTTGTCCCTGCTCTGCCTGACCTGCCTTCTCTGTACCCACCGGGAGAGCGTCCAGCCAGGATGCTGGTTTCTGGTTGGGTCTTATCCTTTAACTGCTTAGTATTTTGGGGTCCTCTTGTCCTGTCTTCCTTTCCTGAAGAGACACCCATGGAGAAGGAAAGCCGGTGGTGTCCCTTCACGGGCCCTTATGCTGTTAGCTTTGTTCTGGGAGTCCACCCCTGCTGGGATGCGTGCATACCATCCCTCCCGAGGCCCTGGTGTGCTGAAGTAGCTTGTTTTGCAGGTTCTGCGGATGATGAGAGGATCGTGAGGTTCTTGGAGCTGGCAGGCCTGGTGAGTGGGAGGCTTACCTGAGAGCATTGGCCAGAGGTAGTTGATGGCCAGCAGAGCCACTACCATCTCTGGACCCAAGACTGGGGCAAACAGTGGTCGTGCCAATTGGCAGTGGTAGCTGCAGACGGGGTACAGGCAATAAGGACCTGTGTGCTCTTGCTCTGTAGCGATATTGTGTTGTGTGTGTGTGTGTGTGTGTGTGTGTGTGTGTGTGTTACATGTGTGTAGGTGTGTGTGGAGACCAGTGTCTGTCACAGAAACATTTGAGGTAGGGAGGTAGGATTGCAGAAAACACCGGACACTTGTGTGGACTCTGTGACCCCTGTCTGTTACAGTCCGGCTTGGTGGCAAGGACTGGAGGTCTGGACCAGCAGGTGGATTGGAACTGGTAAGGATGGACAATTCTAGGCAGCGCCCCCCCCCCACCATTGGTCCATTACAGTGTCCCAGCAGCCCTGTAAAGGGACGCAATGGCTCCTGACCCCAGCAGCCCTGTCAAAGGACGCAATGGCTCCTGACCCCAGCAGCCTGGTGTTGGGCTGCTCCACCAGCTCAGGATCCATATCTTGGGTAGAGTTTGGGCCTCACCCGTCATGTGACTAAGAGGGAGGGCCTCTATCCTGGAGCCAACCTCTATAGTGAACTTGCTTCTTCCAAGATGTATTCTTGGCAAAAGTCAAGCTGTCACCTCCTTTCGGGGCTCAGTCCTCATTGCTTTTTCTTTTCTTTTCTTTTTTTTTTTTTTTTTTTTTTTTTTTTTGATTTTTCGAGACAGGGTTTCTCTGTGTAGCCCTGGCTGTCCTGGAACTCACTTTGTAGACCAGGCTGGCCTCGAACTCAGAAATCCGCCTGCCTCTGCCTCACCCGTCTGGGATTAAAGGCGTGCGCCACCACGCCCGGCTCTCATTGATTTTCCTAGGTATGATGTCCTGTCCCCAGGGGAGATGCAAAGACTCTCCTTCGCCCGTCTCTTCTACTTGCAGCCCAAATATGCAGGTGAGGTGCACACCGTGGGCACACATGCCAGGCGCTGTGTGTACTCAGGGGTACTTGTCCCATGTGTTCACAGCCTGGACACATAGGTACACCTGTACATGACTGGGTATCTATCCCTCCCTGTGTCCCCTTCCCGTGATGAGCAGAGCTTAGCCTCTTGGCATAGTCCTGAGAGTGTAAACACATTTGTTAGGCAGCCTCCGTTAGTGGACTTAGGATTGTAGCTCCCTGGGTCCTGCTGCAGAAGAATGGGCATCCCCGAGCTGAGCCTGGCAGGAGTATATATATGCACATGTAGCAGGTATGGACTCTTCTGGGCACAGAGCCTCAGATGAATTGAGAGTCCTGGGTTGTACAGTCTTGGGGTGGGGCACAGTGTTATTTATCTGCAGGCAGCTGTGAGATCTGAGCCAGGCTCACACTTGTGATCTCTATCCTGGGGTGACTCTCCTGTCAGTCCACCACACCCCAGGGTGAATGAATGGGTTGGAGGAGTGACAGAGAGGGCAAGAGCAGTCTGTGATCTCTTGCCACCGCACGCTGCTCGTCAGTGCTCGATGAAGCCACCAGTGCCCTGACAGAGGAAGCGGAGAGTGAGCTCTACCGAATTGGTCAGCAGCTGGGGATGACATTTATCAGCGTGGGACATCGTCCCAGCCTTGAGAAGGTACCCATGCCACAGGGGTAGCCTGAGGAGAAATAACCCAGAGGCTGGGCCTGGCCAGGACCAGAGGCCCCTCTAACTGGGGGTGTCTGGTGGCAGAAGGATTGGGGTGACCTCTCTGGCAGCTGTCTGACCTCAGGGGGGTCCTGGGCTCCTGCAGTTTCACTCCTGGGCTCTGAGACTCCACGGAGGAGGAAGCTGGGAGCTGACTAGAATCAAACTGGAATGAAGCCAAGCATGCGGGTTCGTCTGAGCAGCGGAGCTCTGGGGCACCACAGACAAGGAAGCCCGATGAGCCAGGAAGGAGCCACAGATCCACCTGAGGTCCTACACAGGAACCCTAGCAGCCTCTAGCCCTGCCCACGGGTGGCCCAACGGGGAACACCAGCGCTGCTCCTGTGACTTCTTACAAAATACTTCAGATGATGTTTGCTGCCGAAAAACTGAATGAACTGTAAGAAGTGAAGGGCCAGGATGAGAAAACTGTTGGACTCAACATGATTGGTGACATTTCACAGTGAGAGACTTTTTTAAAAACTTTAATAACCATTTAAATTTTATAACTTAAAAAAAAGAATAAGTATTAAAATGTGGTTTTTCTAGTATAGACTGATTTTTTTTTAATTTAAAGATTTTTATCTATTTATTATATGTAAGTACCCTGTAGCTGTCTTCAGATACTTTTTTTTTCCTTCTTTCTCTGGCCCTGGTCACTCCGGCCCAAAGATTTATTTATTTATTTTATGTAAGTACACTATAAGTGTCTTCAGACACCCCAGAAGAGAGCATCAGATCTCATTATGGATGATTGTGAGCCACCATGTCATTGCCGAGATTTGAACTCAGGACCTTTGAAAAAGCAGTCAGTGTTCTTAACTGCTGAGCCATCTCTCCAGATTTATTTATTTATTTATTTATTTATTTATTTATTTTAGATTTACTTATTTGTTTTATGTAAATAAGTGCTCTGTCTGTCTATACATCTGCAGGCCAGAAGAGGGCATCAGATCCCATTACAGATGGCTGTGAGCCACCATATGGTTTCTGGGAATTGAACTCAGGAACAGGCAGTGCTCTCTCCAGCCCCTAGAGTGATCTTTTTGATTGCATCTTCACACTGTCCTTTAGGGTTTGAGGCACTGTAAAATGAGTATCAGATCCCAAAAGCATAAGATAAAGTTACTGACATCGAAGGTTTTTTCTTTTGTTATATTTCTGTAGTGTGTGTGTGTGTGTGTGTGTGTGTGTGTGTGTGTACACTGCACATGTGCACTCGTGTAGTCAACTGACAACTTCCAGGAGTCCATTGTCTCCTTTCCCAACCGAGGCCCGAGGATTGAACTTAGATGGTCAGGCCTGGGCAGCAGGCATCTTCACCCATTGATCCATCTCCCTGACCCAGAGGTGGGCAGACCCTCAGGGGTGATTAGGTCCGGAGTGCACTGCCCTCATGAATGGGCTGAGTCAGTCCCAGTGTGGAGGAGTTAACTGTAAAGGTGGATGGCTCTGTTCTCTCTCTCTCTCTCTCTCTCTCTCTCTCTCTCTCTCTCTCTCTTTCTCTGCTTCTATCTCTTGGATTCCTACTGATCACTTGATCACTTGTTGCCTTCCACACCATGACCCAGTGAGAAGTCTCTCACGAGATACAGAGTCTTAATCTTAGCATGCTCAGCTTACCCAGTCCTGGGACAAAAAGCACTCTGGGCGTGGTGGCCTGTGCCTGTAATCGCAGCACTCAGGAGACACTTAACTAGTTTGGAGCCAGCGTGGGTTATATGAGATCTGGTCTCCTGAACTAGAAATCAACAGGGCTGGAGAGAGATGGCTCAGCAATTAAGAGCACTGACTGTTCTTCCAGAGGTCCTGAGTTCAATTGCCAGCACCCACATGGTGGCTCACAACCAACTAATAGTATCTGATGCCCTCTTCTGGTGTGTCTGAAGACAGCTACAGTGTACTCATATAAAATAAATAAATAAATCTTTTTAAAAGAAATACATCAGCAAAACTGAGAACATACTTCAGGGGAAGGAATTTGGTGTATATCATCTCCCAGTGTCTCCTTGGACCTTTGCCGGGCCTGCGAGGTGGTGTCATGGGTGATGAGTCCACCACACTTGGGGAAGTTGAAGGTAAGAGTCTACATGTATTAAACCCACATTTGGATCCACTCTGACTTTCTTCCCGTCTTCAGGAAATATTGTTTTCATGGACAACTGTTAACCCCTGAGTGTAGGCATAGAAATCCCCAGATGAGGGAGGACCCTGGCCTGGCTTGGAAGTTTGTTCCCTCCCTCCCTCCCTCCCTCCCTCCCTTCCTTCCTTCCTTCCTTCCTTCCTTCCTTCCTTCCTTCCTTCCTTTCTCTCTCTCTCTCTCTCTCTCTCTCTCTTTCTCTCTCTCTTATTTATTTATTTAATGTATGTGAGTACACTGATGCTCTCCTCAGACACACCAGAAGGGGGCATCAGATCCCATTACAGATGGTTGTAAGCCACCATGTGGTTGCTGGCAATTGAACTCAGGTTCTCTGGAAGAGCAGTCAGTGCTCCTCCCCGCTGAGCCGTCTCTCCAGCCCATGCCTTGTCTTTTTGATACCCTGTACCCACCTGCCTCTTCCCGTAGTCTTGCTCCTATGTCAATCATGGAAATCATGGGCAGACTTTTCACTGAACTGTAGCAATTTATGGGAAGACAGGAGATATGGGTAAAAGAGACCCTTGAAGAAGAATGTGGTCCTTTGAACATACTGTCTGTTCAGCTCAGTACCTGTCTGACTCCTATGTCAGAGGCCAGAAGAGAACACCAGATCCCTGGAGCTGGAGTAACAGGCGATTATGAACCACCTGATATGTGCTAGGAACTAAACTAGGTCCTCTGGAAGAACAGCAAGCATTCTGGACTGCTGGGCCATCCCTCCAGGCCACTAAGCTGATTTTCATGAACCACTTCTGCCTCTGAGCAGGTTCCAGCCCTGAATCTGAGCCCCAGCGCAATACACAAACCTGCTGTGCTTCACCCATAGGATTGAGTCCGTCACGGTTACTGTGGTCAAACACCCTTTCCCAGGCTTCTAGAGGCACCAAGCAAGAGTAGGAGGATGCTGCGCCGTGGTGGTACACACCTTTAATCCTAGCATGAGGGAGGCAGAGACAGGCGGATCTCTGAGTTCAGGGCTCACAGAGATACCCTGTCTCAAAGTACCAGAGAGAGAAAGAGAGAGGGAGAGGAGAGAGATTTATCTTTCTGTTGCTGTGAAGAGACACCACAACCAAAGCAACTTATAAAAGAAAAGCATTAATTGGAGGCTTGCTTACAGTTTCAGAAGGCAAGTTTCATGGCAAGGAGCATGGTAGCAGGCAGACACGGAGCTGGGGCAATAGCGGAGAGTTTATATCTGATCCACAAGCAGGAGGCAGACAGACTGAGACAGACAGACAGATGGCCCTGGCATGGGCTTTTGAAACCTTATCGCACACGTCCTCTAAGAAAGCATACCTCCTAATCCAACACAGTTCAATCAGATAAGAGACCAAGCATCCAAATATATGAGCCTATGGGGGCCATTCTCATTCATGATACTACAGAAGGAAATGTCTACCTGATTGTACAATGGGACGGCCTGTATCATTTGCAGCTGAACACAAGGCCACCTACCTGTCAATCCCTTCCTGCAGCAGAGACTCCCTGAGGTCCATGCACAGCCGAGCTCAGCCCACACTGGGAGCAGAGCTGTGAATATTAATGTGAAGGGGTCCAATGCACAGCGGAGAGGAGTAGGGAGGGGTGGGAGGTTGCCAACCAATGAGAACCATTAGTATGGAGGGACTGAGGAGTACTGGGACATGAACGCAGTGAGCATCTTTGGTTCTGCTCAGCTGTGACCAGCAGGCTGCACTGCCGCCCGGTCCCGGATGAGGAACAGTATGAGGAGGGTCAGGGTGGTGAAGAGGACATCAGGGGGGACCTACACACAAAAGAGGCCACTGGCTTTTGACCAGAGAATGCCAGGTTACTAACTTGGTAATCAGAGACTTAGGGATTAGTTGGAGTCAGGGTAAGGGAAGAGTCTGATACTTGCTCTAACCCAAAGATGTCACCTGCAGAGCGCTGAGTTACAGGTATGCTCCACCACATCTGGCTTTACTTGAGAGCTGAGATCCAGTTCCTAATACCTCCCCCCCCAATTTCCCATTATTAACACCTGGCATTTGTATGCCTCCTTAGCCAGGTGCAGAACCCCAGGGGTGTCTGGGGCAGGAGCATCACAGACCTGAGTCTTTCCTGTTACTGCTGGTTTTTCCAAGCCACAGGCCCTGGCCTCAGGACTCCCACTTTATCCCTATTCCCCATGCCCAGGTGTCACTCTTCCATCCTCAGCCAACCACATCTTCATCTATCCTTGCCAGCCTGTGCAACAGCTATGACAGCCCTCATCAATCAGCCCGCCCGTCCTCTTTTTTTTTTTTTATTCTCTTCCTTGCACTTCCAGTGGGGCTGTGGCCCCAGTGCCTCACCCCTCCCAGGAGAGTTACAGGTCTGCACCTGAGCAGTAGTTCTACCCTGATTGGGCATGGCCATCTGTCCTTCCTGCACAGCGTTTCTGTCACTGATTATCTGGAGACCAGTAGCGAGCCCTCTGCCTCCTGTTGACTGTCAGTAGCCATGGCGCCTGCCTCTTCCCAGGCCCAGGGTGATCATCCAAGAGGAATGCTAGCATCTCCCAAGCACTGTGAGTGTCCCCCATGGTTTGTCACCCAGATCCACCTAGGAGTGGAGCAGCTGCTCAGAGCTCAGACCTTGGCGTGATGGTTTTGTGGTTTTTTTTTTCCCCAGGGTCCTCTCTTCTTCCTTCCAGGACTCTCAATTCATAAGACATGTTTATGAACTCTTGTTGGATGTCAGAACATAGCTACTGAACCCAGTGTGGTCAGCATAGCCTGAAGCTGGATGTGGCCTTCTGCTTTGCTTTTGTGTTTTCCCAGATATAAACTATAGTGCATGCCAGACAAATGTGTTTCAATTACTCTGTCCTGAGGGCTGCTCTGATAATATTTAATATATGCTTATTGGCATTTATTCACGTGGTTTTTGGTTTTGGTTTTTTGGTTTTTTGTTTGTTTTAGTTTTTTGAGACAGAGTTTCTCTGTATAGCCCTGGCTGTCCTGGAACTCACTCTGTAGACCAGGCTGGCCTCAAACTCAGAAATCTGCCTGCCTCTGCCTCCCGAGTGCTGGGATTAAAGGCATACGCCACCACGCCCGGCTACGTGGTTTTTTGTTGTTGTTTTTTTTTAATCATGTTTTTCTGAACTCAAACAGCCTTCCTTGGATCACTGCCTTCTTTGTAACATTCGTGTAATAAAAGTACACAGATACTGAAGCAAGACTGTCTACAGCATCAGACTGTGGTGACTGTGATCTGCCCAGTTCTCTCAGGTCCTCTGATCTCAGGTCCCACAGATAAGATCTAGAGAGTTTGCACAACCTCAGGCTCCAGAGTGGGAGGATCACATGTGGGTCTGCTCCGGGTATGAAGCCTTTCACCTCCTGTCATTCATCTTGACGGGCTGTCAGCAGTCTCTTCTGCTAGGGAGCTTCACGGGGTGAGCCAATTTGAGACAATCTTATAAGATTTCTTGAGCCCAGATACTACCTATCTAGTCTGCTCGCTGCGCTCTCTCATCTTGTAATTCCGTCCAAGACATCATCAACTTGTGGGTCACAGCTGTGTGCAGGCAATTTCATGTACCTTCTGGGGGCTCTTTCTTCTTCATCCCTCTTCTTTTAAAGGCTGTCTGTGTGTGTGTGTGTGTGTGTCTCATACCTTGTGAGCACAGAGGTCAGGAGAGAGAGTCAAATCTCTCAGAGCTGGAATTATAGGTACCTTGCAGGGCACCTGGCTTGTTTTTTTTGTTTTGTTTTGTTTTTTAAGATTTATTTATTATGTTTATGTAAGTACACTGTGATTTATTTATTATGTTTATGTAAGTACACTGTAGCTGTCTTCAGACACACCAGGAGAGGGAGTCAGATGTCATTATGAATGGTTGTGCATGTGGTTGCTGGGATTAGAACTCAGGACCTTCAGAGGAGCAGCCAGTGCTCTTAACTGCTGAGCCATCTCTCCAGCCCCCCACCTGATTGTTATGTGGGTGCTGATATCTGAACCCTGGATGGTAGAGTTGAGCACACTTTTGATGGCTGAGTCACCTTTAGAATCACCTGACACATTTACCTTTTCTATTTGCTGTTGTGGAGGTTGAAGGTGAGACTTACACAGGTATGTACTAAATGAAGAGAGGCTGGGCACTGTGGGCATCTCCAGAGAAACAGGCTTGATTAGAAAGAAGTACTAAAGGGAAAAGATGTTTCCTCTCTGTGAGGGGAACTAGTAAGGTTTTGTAGGGAAAACTCAGGAGATGTAGATTGGGCTTGCAATACAGAATGGTCCCATAGTAAATGTGGGGTGAGCTCAGCATTGAGAGACAAGCCATCTTGTCCTTAAAGCATGCAGTAATTTGTTTTGCTTTTCTTCCTTTTCTTTTCTTTTCTTTTCTTTTCTTTTCTTTTCTTCTTCTTCTCTCTCTCTCTTTCTTTTCTTTTTCTTTCTTCTCTCTCTCTCCCCCTCCCTCCCTTCCTGCCTCCCTCCCTCTCTGCCTCTCTTTCTTTCTTTCTTTCTTTCTTTCTTTCTTTCTTTCTTTCTTTCTTTCTTTCTTTCTTTCTTTCTTTCTTTCTGAAACAAGGTCTCTTTATGTAGTCCTGACTATCCTGGAACTTGCTATGTAGGCCAAGCGGGCCTAGAACTCCGTCTGTCTCTGCCTCACAAGTGCTGGGATTAAAGGTGTGTGCCACTATGCCTGGCCAAAGTCTGGAGTGATTTTTAGAAGAGGGAACCTAGTTTGAGCCTAAAAATCTTTGTGGGTTTCCTTTTTATGCCACCTGTCCACACATGCAAGCAACTGACCCCACCTAGAGAGAAATCCTGGGCCCATTTCCAGCAGTCTTTGCATGAATTTTATTCTTGCCTGTGTCTTTACAGAAAACAGCACAGAAATTATGCTTTGAATACCTAAACGTTATGACAATTCAGTGTTTCAAACACCTCAGTGTCCAGCTTCTTCCTTCTCACATTATGTACACTATTTACACACCAGGACTATAGTCAACATCTCAACCCGGAAGAAGACAAGAACTTGGAAGCGGGAGAAGTCTATGAAGAGAACGAAGAAGAAATCAACTGTCAAAACAGATTTAAAATCACAACTCACTTCCCGGGCCTTTCTTGTGAAACGGTCCCTAAAAAGGTAGGTGGGGTACCTAATTTCACAGGATAAAGGGGGCCTTGCGGTTGGCCTGGGAATCCAGGAGCAGAGGACCCCATAAGGCTCTGCACCTCTAGTACATGTATAAAGCCAGGTGGAAGGGGCATCTGCAGACAGGGACATCTGCAGACACGCCGTCAGTACGGACAGTGCCACTCCTTTGCAGGCAGAAGGCATTCAGTCCAACATGGCTCCTTATCTAAGGACACCTTTCTGGGCATACAGCTGGCATAGAGCTATGAGCATCTGTAGCTTAGTCTGGATTTTTTACTAGCTACCTGCCTTGTTGTTCTTTGAGCTTTCCCTGTTCCTTTCATGTTATACAGCGTGCGTGCATGTGTGTGTGTGTGTGTGTATGTGTGTAGATAGATAGATAGATAGATAGATAGATAGATAGATAGATAGATAGATAGCACAGGTCTGATTTAGGCTTGGCCTTTTAGGAATGCCTAGGTCAAAGTGATGCCATGTCTGGGGCTTCTAAGCTGCATCCATTTTCTCCAAAGCAGGCACGTGTGAACCAATGGGCTACAACAGCAGTTCTCAACCTGTGGGTCATGACCCCTATGACCCCTTTGGAGGAAGTCACATAATCAGATATTCTGCATATCAGATATTTACATTTTGATTCATAACAGTAGCAACATTACAGTTATGAAGTAGCAATGAAATACATTTAAAGGCTGGGGGGGGTGTGGTCACCACAACACGAGGAACTGTATTAAAGGGTCACAGCATTAGGAAGGCTGAGTATCACTGGGCTACAGGAAGCTCTAGAGAAAGAAGCCTTAACCAGCAAGTCAAAGTCATAGGCAGAAGGGTCAAAACTGCTTCAGAAACACGGGCCCTGGGGTGCAAAAGCTCTGGGCGAGGGCTCACTAGCAGTATAGCAAGCCACAGCATTGCTGAGAAGTGCCTCGCCCCAGGCTTCAGGGCCTAGACAAGGTGGTGTGGCCCACCTCTGCAAAGGAGGAACATGTAGGGCAGGCTCGGTTTGCAGAAGGCCTGAGGATGATCTACAGCATGGCGTGAGACAGGTTTGGGAAGGACTCAATCTGAGAGTTGCCCTGTTTAGACTTGAATCTGTCCATCAGTAGGCAGGGCAGAGAATGCAGAGGTTACACCATGGACCAGCTGAGCGGTGCACTCACACAGCAGGACCCACGTGGACCAGCGAAGCATCCACACAGCAGGAGCCACGTGGACCAGCTGAGTGATGCACTCACACAGCAGGAGCCACGTGGACCAGCTGATCGGAGCATCCATTCAGCAGGACCCGCGTGGACCAGCTGAGCAGTGCATTCACACAGCAGGAGCCAGGGTCCAGGTCTGCGAGAAGGAACAGGTGGGGAGGGAAAGGCCCGCCTGCTAAGTAATGGGGTGCTCAGGACACCTGGGCAGGTCCTCAATCCAATCACAGCTCTGCCAGGCTGTGTGCCGGGCTTACAGCAGCGGGCAGCAGCCGCCCACGACGGGGCTGAACTGGGAAGGAAGGCTTAGAGAGCAGAGAATAAGGGATAGGCTTGGAAAAGAGTCTTTCAGGGATGACGTGGCAGGACCTCAATGTCGGGGTAGCAAGAAGGCTTTGGAGGCAGGGAAGCTGGGTTGAGGATGAGGATGCCGGATCGGGAATATGTCCAGGATGTCTCAGCATGGTCCAAAGCTACAGCCAGAATTGGCCTGTGCCTAGAGTCGTGGGGGTTATTGTGGGCCTGAGGTGTGGGGAGGTGTGGCAGAAGCCAGACATGGCTTCGCCTCAGAGAGAACTCCCCGCACCGCAGGACCACAGGACCGCAGGACCGCAGGACCGCAGGGCAGCAGGGCAGCAGGGCAGCAGGGCAGCAGGGCAGCAGGGCCCGAGAAGAGCAGTTCCGAGGCCAGCAGCTCTTGCCCTAAGCCATGTCCTCCAGCTGCGGTGGGCTGAGCTTCTCTGCTGGCCTGTCTTCGTCTGTGGCTTCCTCCTCTTCTGGTGTCTCAGCATTTCTGGCCAGGCTGTCAGGCCCAGATACAGTCCCCAGAACCTTGGTGCTGTGTTCCTGAGCTTTGGCTCGGAGGGCGGCAATGCTGTTCTCCCTCAGTTCTTCCTGGGAGATGGCTGCCTGGGCCTCTGGGGCCCGTTCCTCCTGCTCCATCTTGTCGAGCTTGGGCAGGGCCTGGCGTTCCACCTCGGGCTTCCTTCCCGACTCGGCTGCTGCCTCCAGCGACTTTTTGTGCATCCCTAAAAAGAATTGTTGGTATTCGGGTTTAGAAAAGCGCCTGGGAAAGCCATCTTGAACTGAAAACAGCAAAGATAGAGAGAGGCCAGAATTAAGGAGGAGCAGAAAGCCTTTCTTCACATACCACACAGTCAAGTCCCACAACTGGACTGGGGGTGGGAGTGGGGGTGGGGGTTGGGAGTGGAAGGGTGCCTAGCAAGGGTGGAATTTCAGGCCAATAGCTGGGAACCAGGCCTTCTACATCAAACTCTTGGGTCTGAGTACCCCACCCCCACCCTTCACATCCTGTTCTGTACTTCCATCTCCTTATCCCTCTGTCATAGGACTTTAGGCCTTAGGACCCCCAAGATAAGCTGATGCTGTTATCACAGGTCCGGAGGGCAGCTGATGGGATTTGTCAGATGGGGAGGTTTGGGGCAAAGCTAGAAAGGTGGCCAAAGGGACACAGGAGTCCACTCAACTCACAAAGGGGAGTATTGAATTTACTATAAACCCATCTCTAGTCAGGGAGAAAGGACTCCAGATTCTAGGGCAAGGGCCATGTTCTCCTCACGCTGCCAGTGTGAGGAGCCAGTGGCTCCAGAGTGGCAGTCCTGACACCATTTGGGTAGGTGCAAAGGACAGCCCCAGAAAGACAGATGGCCTCGCTTGGAAGACCTTGCTGCCATGGGGTCATGGTGGCCCAGGTCTCCCTACCCAGTGTTCGGATCCCTCCCCGAGTGGAGCCCGCTCTCCTCACCACGGGGGCAGGGCCCCCAAGGAATGCACAGGCTCTTACCCAGTAACCATGGGGCACAGGAATCCATGATGCCATCCTTGGCAGACTTGAGGATAGACTCTGGCAGGGGGATCGAGTGCCTCACCATGGCCCCATAGAGACCGTACTCAGCCATGACGCTGCTCCGGCCCCAGCACTTCTCCCTCTTCCTCCACTTGGCTCTGCGGTTCTGGAACCACACCTGGCAGTGTGGAGAAGTGGTTAGAGCTATGCTCTGAGAGACTCCGGGCCCAAGGCCCTTACCTCTGTCTGCCTCATTACCTTTGTCTAGAGGCGGGGCGGGGGGGGGCGTTGTTAACGCAGCTCCCCTCCTCCACAGAGTCCCCAAGGAGTCTCACACACTAAGGAGGGTATTCAGAATGATGGCGTCAAGACTCGAGGCTACTGTGGGCAAAGTGGGTCCATTTGTTGTTTTTAGTCAGTCATTCTAGGGAGACAGGCTAGGGACACTTTCAGACAAACCTCGGCAGGTGGGCAGCATCCAGTAAGGACCCCAGTTTGCAGCTGAGGTGTCTGCACAGGTGCAGAGGATCCAGCAGACACACCTTCAGGGTACAGATGTGCCCTGTCAGCTATGGAGTTCTAGCTTCAATACCATGTAGGACTTTTTTTAAAAGGCTGAAACCTGATCCCATTCTAAATTTACAAACTTTGTGTTGGGCCACCTACAGGCCATGGCTGTAAGAGACCCTCTGGTTTACAAAAGGACAAATTCCAGGGGCTGGAGAGACAGCTCAGTGGTTAGGAGCACGGGTTTTCTTCCAGAGGCCCCGGGTTTGGTTCCCAGCACCTACAAGAGTTCACAACCTTCTTCTACTCTAGTTCTGGGGGTCTGACACCCCTCTTCTGGCCTCTGCAGGTACCAGGCACCCAAGAAGTGCACAGAAATGCATACACACAAGCAAGACATCCAAACACATACAATGACATAATAATTTTTTAAAAGGCCAAATCCCCTGGCCCAGAACAGCCCATGCACTTCCGGGTGTCTGGCAGCAGGTGGCAGACTCTCCCTGAACACTCACCTGCCACATTTTCCTGCCCTCTCCCAGCTAAGTCACCAAAGCCCCCACATTTCTTGCTCCCCACCATTCCAGGCCTGATAGTGAATGGAATTTTGACCAAGTGGGTGACATTCCTGGGTCAGGTAAGGAATATGACATTCTATAGTATTGAGGCAGAGAAGAGCTTGGTAGGTGACACCCTAGGGACTGTATATTTGGTCCCCGAGTTAATTGATACAGGCTGAATCTGAAAGACACGGGTCCCCTGGGGTCGTCTGCTGCATCATCATCATCATCATCATCATCATCATCATCCTGTCACTGAGCTACAATGCCTCTGGAGCCTCCAGGAGGAAATCCACGCATCCAGTCCGTTCAGGGGATCAGGATGTCTCCGTATCCCCAAAACAGCCTTCCTGAGACCAGCTACTGACAGAGCCCAGAATTTCCCCCGCCTTGTCCTCAAGGAAGGCCCTCCGGGAATCTGCTGGGCCTGGAAGTTTCCCTGGTGCATCTAGTCCCATCTGGATTTCAGGATAGGAACCTAGGAACAGAAAACCAGTTTTCTGGGCGCTTTCCACCCACTCGCCTCTGGCGCCTCCGCCCTTCCCTGCGGGCCCCTCCCCCGCTCTGGGCGGCCACGGTATCAGCTTTTGATGAAAAATTGCTCCGGCTCTATTCAGGAGGCGGCAAAAGAAGAGTCACCCCCAGGGGCAGCCCTGGGCTGATTGAAAAATAAGTTAATTTCAGTTTGAATCGATGGGCCTCAGGCACTGAAATATCACGGGAAATTAAAGCGGCTTCTCTCCTGGGAGCCACGGCATTGACCCGCACTAATTAATGCTGGGGAGGTAGCGATCGCCTTACCACGAGCTGCTCCCCCTCCCCGGGGGACCCCAAACACTTCTCATTTAACTAATTAGACGGGGAAAATTGGGTGTTAATTTGTTTAGGATTTTTCCCCCCTCTTCCACCCCCCCTCCCCCTGCAGCTCCCTCCCCGGCCCCCGCCCGGTGCGGGGGCGCGGAAATGAATGCGGGGCTCGCCGGCAGATGGCTGCCCCGGTCACTCTGCAATCTTCTCCGACTTGATTGCTTGATTAGGTCGTTAGCACATTAAAAAAAAAAATTGCTTGCCGTCTGGCGCTGGCGTGATGAGTGGGACGCGCGGCAGCGCCTGGGTAATTTATCTTTTTATACGGCAAAGAATTTGATTTCAATCTGCAGATATATGGGGCGCCTTTGACACTTGTTTAACTTCGCGCCGCTGACAGCTTAACCCTTAGCTGCCTGGGCACCCTGGAGCCAAGGCTCGGACGCGGGTCTCCCGAGGCCATTCTCACTGGCGCTTCCCGCCATCGCCGCCAGATGGCGCAGTGGGCGCAGATAGTCGCTTGGGCCAGCCACACCCAGCAGGGGGCGCTCCTGGCGCTACCCAGCTATGTTGGTGAGCTACAAGGATGCTCTCTCCCTGCTGGGAAAGACCGCACCTTTCAAAACATCTCCTAATTAATCCATACAGCCATGTTTGCGGATCTTTTCTTTGCAAATAACCAGGTGTCTCTAAAAGTAGGAAAATGTCGGATGCAGTAGTACATGCCTTTTATCCCAACACAGGAGAAAAGCAGATGGGTCTCTGTGAGTTCAAGGCCATCCTGGTCTACATGGTGAGTTCCAGGCCAGTCATTGTTACATAATAAGACTGTCTCAATAAAATACAATAAAAATGAGAAAGTCACTCCTCAGAAGCCAAGTTCTCAGTGACCAAAAGCTTAGAAAGCCATCACTGGACCTTCCTTAGGTGGTAGCATCTGCCAGAGAGCCACACTTTCCCCACATATCACTGATTGGAATCTGCAATTTAGGTTTAGATCTGGGGACCCAGAAAGCAAAGATCCAAGACTTCTAACACTTTGGGAAACTACCAGGGAAAAGAATTTTTATAAAGTGATACATCCACTAGATAGCTACCTCTGGGCAATAGTGTTGTGAACCATGAAGATAGCCTATTTGTTTGACCCTGGCCTTACTCCCCAAGGCTGCCTGCCGGTTCTCCTGGGTGTCTGTTCTACTGTCTGCCCTCTGGAGCCAGTCTTCTCCCAGTTCCATCCTATTAACACTCAGTCCCCCTCTACAAAGTACTCACTTGTTTCAAATTACCTTCTCCCAGCAGAGGCAACATCTGAAAGGACCTACTGTGTAGAAGAATAAGTGCCTTCTGGTTCTCTCATGCCCAAGCCCTCAGACAAGACAACGTAGAATAGCTGGTGACAGATTCCAACCACCAAAAATAGGACTGGAAACCAGCCAGACGCCCCTCTGGTAGATAGCCTATCCTGTCATCAGGGGTGCGGTGCTTCCTACATCATCAGGGTTCAGCTCCTTAGATACACCACCTGCAGCCAGAGGCTGAGACTTTTAAAAGTATGTGTAGCTTGGACTGAAGAGAATCTTGTAGGGTTTTTTTTGGGGGGGGGGGTATTTGCTTTGATTTTTAAGACAGGGTTTCTCTGTGTAACCCTGGCTGTCCTGGAACTCACTCTGTAGACCAGGTTGGCCTCGAACACATAGAAACCCATCTGCCTCTTGCTGGGATTAAAGGTGTTCCTCACCACCACCACTGGCTGAGATAGCTAAAAGTTAAGAGCATCAGAGGACCAGAGTTCTCAGCACCCACATGCCTCTGGTAACTCTGGCTCCAGAAGTAACCAATGTTCTTTTACAGGTAACCAATGTTCTACCCAGGCACCCACATGCACACAGGTAAATAAAAACAAATCTGTGACGAAAGTATATGTAGCCAGTCATGTAATCCCAGCACTTGGGAGGTAGAGACAGAAAGATACGGAGTTCAAGGCCAGCCTTTGCTACACGGGACATTTAAGACCACCCTGGGTCAAATAAGAGCTTGTCTCAAAACTCAAGAAGGGCCAGGGCGTGGTGGCTCACGCCTCTAATCCCAGCACTTGGGAGGCAGAGGCAAGCGGATTTCTGAGTTCGAGGCCAGCCTGGTTTACAAAGTGAGTTCCAGGACAGCCAGGGCTATACAGAGAAACCCTTTCTCAAAAAACAAAAAAACAAAACAAAACAAAAACAACTCAAGAAGGAAAGAAGGATACATGTACCACATGCTAATATCGCTCTGCCCGGGAGCCCTAACTACCATCTCCCCCCAGCCTCAGTCCCTACAGCAAACACACTCTTACCCACACTAAGAGACACCCAGAAATTGCACAAGGCCTAGTCTGCTTTTGCCACCACGTGAGCTCTGGTGCTAAAATGATTGAGGACGTTTCTATTTTCAACACAGTCTAGATTAGAGAATCTAGAGAGCATTTGCATCATGGAATATGCAAATGCTAGAACAGGTCTGCCTGCCCTCCACGGGAAGGTGCATTCCCCTGGGTAGTCCAGGGATTCCCGAGGTGCTGGAGACACAGCAGGGCTGAGAGGTGGAAAGGGAGAATTAGGAACTAAAGATGGGGTACAGGCTTGTAGACCTGTTCTGGGCTCATAAACAGACCCCCCTTTCGGGGTCTCCTCCAGCAAACGAATCACCGGTGTGGGGGTCAGCTTCCCGTGACACTCTCCCTGGGGAGCATGCGCCAGCTGGTGGCTCAAACCCCAGTCCTCAAATTATGAGTTTCTGGGATGTCTGGCTCTCCGTGAAGACCAGATGAGGCCACAGTTTATGGAGGAAACCTAGAAGGCCATGCGATTTTGTTTTAGGGCACCTGGCATCAAAAATGATGACTGCCTTGGAGGGAAGCAGACAAGGGATTAGTGAGCCATTTTTGTACTTTTCCTCCTCTTGTCTTGATACAAGCAACCATCGTGTGCACTGAGCTTAAAAGCCACTACACTCAGTGCTGGAGCAGTGGCTCAGCAGTTAAGAGCACTGGCTAGTCTTCCAGAGGTCCCCAGTTCAATTCCTAGCACCCACATGGTAGCTCACTACTCTGTCATGCAGGCATACATGCAGATTACACATACTGAATATACATAATACATTGAACATACATAAGTAGATAAATAACTCTTTTTTTTTTTTCTCCTCGTTCCGGTCAACCCTGCTCGCTCTGGTTGGCCCCGCTCACTCCAGTTGGTCCGACTTGCTCAGTCCCGGTCCAAGGATTCATTTATTATTATTCATAAGTACACTGTAGCTGACTTCAGACACACCAGAGGAGGGCATCAGATCTCATTACGGATGGTTGTAAGTCACCATGTGGTTGCTGGGATTTGAACTCATCACCTTCGGAAGAACAGTCAGGTGCTCTTACCCGCTGAGCCATCTCATCAGCCCAAATAACTCTTTTTTTTTAAAGTCGCTATACGCCGGGCATGGTGGTGCACGCCTTTAATCCCAGCACTCGGGAGGCAGAGGCAGGCAGATTTCTGAGTTCGAGGCCAGCCTGGTCTACAAAGTGAGTTCCAGGACAGCCAGGGCTACACAGAGAAACCCTGTCTCGGGAAAAAAAAGAAAAAAAAAAAAAAAAAGTCGCTATACTTGATCTGAGCCAAAAGCAATTAGAACTGAAAGGTGCTACATGACCTTAGGTTTTTAATCAAATAAAAATCTTTAATTGCCGGGCAGTGGTGGCGCATACCTTTAATCCCACCACTTGGGAGGCAGAGGCTGGTGGATCTCTATGAGTTCGAGGCTAACCTGGTCTACAAAGTGAGTTCCAGGACAGCCAGGGCTACACAGAGAAACCCTGTTTCGAAAAAAGACAAAACAACAACAACAACAAAACCAAAACAAAAAAATTAAAAATCTGCAATTGGCCTTCGGTATCTGTGTCAGTGAGCTCAACATCCCATGTGTATTCTGCAAATGTGTGTGCACATGCAAGCACCCATGTATGCACACGTGGGGGTGTCAGGTGCACACATGTCTCACACTCTATCTTTTTTTTTTCAAGCCAGGGTTTCTCTGTGTAGGCCTGGGTGTCCTGAAACTTCCTCTGTAGACCAGGCTGGCCTCGAACTCATAGAGATCCGCCTGCCTCTGCTTCCCAAGTGCTGGGATTAAAGGCTTACACCACCACTGCCCATCCCACCTTATGTTTTGAGACAGGGTCTGTCACTAAACATGGAGCTCATGGATTGCCCAGACTGGCCGGCCAGTGAATTCTATTCCATCTTTACCTCTCAAAAGGAGAATCACATATGCATACCACTTCACCTGGCTTTCCACATGAGTACTGGAGATCAGACTTGCTTGCACAGCAAACATCTTTACCCACTGAGCCATCTCCCTAGCCCTACAGATGCTTGCATGTGTGCCATTATTCTCAAAGTAACCTAGTGTAACAACTATTTACATAGAATTTACATCTATTAGATATTATAATTAACTGCTGGCTTAAAAGCGTTCATGTGGATTCATATACATTATGTACAAATTCTATCCCTCCCCCCCATCTAATAGTAGAAGCTAGAGACTAACATATGCTAGGCAGGCGTTCGGCCATTACGCTGCATCGCCGTCTCTGTCATTTTATAAAGGGACATGAGCGTTCCTGAGCAACTCCGACAATGAGGGACAATTGTGCTACATTTCAGGGCTATTTGAAGATTAAATGAAATAAGTGGAAAGTGCCTAAAATCATACAGATGGTGCTTAATCATTGCCAGCTCTTACGACTTCAAAGGAGACCCAGAAAACCAATGGGAGTCTGCCTAAAGGGCAGGTTCATCAGTGGCATTACCTGTCCCTCCGGCCTTCTACACTTGTCCTTTAGCAAAGCTGGACTTACAGATGCTAGTAAGTGCAGCCAAAGGCAGAAAGGCAAGAGCTAACTTCCAGGCTTCACTCTCCCTGCCCCATACATGGATGGAACCCAGGCCTTACAAACGCTCTTTAGTGTACATGCAAGGTGCATTCCAACCCTAAGACTTTCCTTTCCTTCACAGTGTGTGTGTGTGTGTGTGTGTGTGTGTGTGTGTGTGTGTGTGTGTGTGTGTGTATGTGTGTGTGTATGCATGTGTATTTGTCTCCATATGCAGCATGTCCATTAAGATGCCCACAGGGACCACAAGAAGACATCACGTTCCCTGGAACGGGAGTTACAGGTGGAACCGGAGTTACAGGTGGTTGAGGGCCGCCTGACATTGGTCTTGGAATGGAACCCAGACCTGCTTGCAGAAGCAAAATGCTCTTAACCACTAAGCCAGTTCCTCACTGGGCTTCCATGTTTTAATTCAGACAGCCTCTGATTTCTCTTCTTGTTACCTGAAGATCCACCCAAACAGATCCCAATGAAACGCTACATTTCCAGACACAAATGTTAGTGCAAGGGGTTGGTCTGCTGCTGCTGCTGCTGCTGCTGCTGCTGCTGCTGCTGCTGTGTATTCGAATGCTAAATATTGGCCCCCAAGATCTAGTTGCCCTCTACCACCAAGAGGAGACCCCCAAGTACATGAACTTTTGTTGTGTGAACCCTGCTCCCTGAGTTAATTGGTCAATAAAAGCCTGAGATTGGGCAGTAGATAGAGGTAGGCAGGTTTTCAGTTACCTGGCTGGGCGTCACAGGTAGAGAGACAGGCGACAGAAGAAAGGGCACAGAGAGAGGAAGAAGCTGCCATGAGAGGAGACAGACTGTGAGCACATGGCCAGGAGAAACAGCAAGTGACAGGGGACAGACACATGGCTGGGATGTAAGTTAGAATAGTGCCAAAATCTGCCCAGTCTAGGCTTAGAGCTTGTACATAAAATACCTCGATTGTGTCTTTTATATGGACTAAGCTAGAATTTATAATCCCATTGCATGCCAGCAAGCCCTCAATGCCTGTCCTGGCTAGAGCTGGTTCAGATACTCTGTCTACACTGGAGATTGCTGCTGAGTCTGTGGTGTCACGGAGGCTGACGCTGATCCTCTCACCTCCTAGAGCTTCCTGCTGCTGCCTTTTTTTTTTTCCGTTTTAAGATTTATTTATTTATTTATTTATTTATTTATTTATTTATTTAATGTATGTGAGTACACTGTCGCTGTCTTCAGACCCACCAGAAGAAGGTATCTGATCCCATTACAGATGGTTGCTGGGAATTGAACTCAGGCCCTCTGGAAGAGCAGTCAGTGCTGAGCCATCTCTCCAGTCCCCGTGCTTCCTGATTGCTCTAAGTTACCACCTACTGGGATGACTTGTTGGGAAATTTCAATAAAATAGTGTGTGGGGAACCAGCCTGACGCTGATGTGTTTTGTGGGCCTCAGGGCTGTGTGACAGTCTCACAGGAAAGGTCCTCCTTCCCCCCTTCCTACCTTCAGGGTTCATAGCAGCTTCTAGGCCCCCTCCCTTTTCTACTTGGGTTCTGGGTTCTAAGAAGCCCACACAAATCCCTGGAGGTCTTGCTCAGTTTCCTGAGGGTCCCAAAGTGCCACAAATGGCCACCAAGCATGGGGACCCCAGCAAAGCCTAGCCTTTTTTTTTTTTTTTTTTTTTTGCTTTATTTTAGATCAGACTCTAGTAGCCCTAGCTGACCTTGAACTCATTAGGTAGCCACGGGTAACTGTGAACTCCTCATCTTTCTGTCTCTATACACCAAGTACTGCAGGTAAAGCCATGAACTACCATGGCATGCACGGTTTGCATGCCTCTGAGACAAGTGTGTGCCATGTAGCCCAGTCATGGAGTCAAGCAGTCCTGCTTTGTTCTTTACGATTTATTATTTTTTTTCTTTTTTTGTGTGTGGTTTTTCGAGATTTATTATTTTTTTTATAATTTTATGTGTCCCTGTGACTGCCTGCATGTAAATATCTTTATTTCAAGGTCAGAAGATATCAGAAGAGTAGAACGGATCCTTTGAAACTGGAGGAACATACAGTTGTCAGCCACCATGTGGGTGCTCTGAACCAATCCCAGGTCCTCTGAAAGAACAGCAAGTGCTGTTTGTTTGTTTGTTTGTTTGTTTGTTTGTTTGAAACAGGGTTTCTCTGTGTAGCCCTGGTTGTCCCTGAACTCTTTCTGTAGATCAGGCTGGCCTCCAGTTCAGAGATCTGCCAGCTTCTGCCTCCCAAGTGCTTGAATTAAAGGCATGCGCCACCTCTTCCAGGGTAGCAGCAAGTGATCTTAACTGCTGAGCCAAGTCACCGGTCCCCTGGTTTACTTTTAATGTTGTTTGAGGTCAGATCTGATGTCGTCCCTGGATGGTCCCAAAACTCATAACGTAGCTGAGGATGACCTTGATCTCCTGACCATCTGCCTCCATCTACCCAGTGCTAGGATTACAGTCATGAAACCTGGTCTCTGTGGTGCTGGGGACTGAACCCAGGCTTGTGCGAATTACACAAGCCCTCTGCCAGCTGAGTACCATTTCCAACCCAAGGCTTTAAACTCTATCTCTGGCCTCAGCCTCCAAGTGCCTGGCTTGTAGCCATGCCTGTTGTCTGCTTTCCAGGTTTATTACGGGTCTTTGCAGCCATGTGGCAGCATCTGTCACAGTCACAGTCACAGTCACCAGCCTCTTTCTCCTCCTCTGACTGGAAGTGATGAATTTGGAATTGTTGCAGCCATCAGCCTACATTCCACTCAGCATTTATATGAGCATGCGTGTGTCAGTGTGTGTGCTCAAGTGTGTCTGGTAAGGGTTAATTTGTTTTAAGATAGGATTTATTTTATTTTATTATCTTTTGGTGTTTGTTTGGTTGGTTGGTTGGTTTTTGAGATAAGGTTTCTCTGGGTAGCCCTTGCTATCCTGGAACTTGTTCTGAAGACCAGACTGGCCTCAAACTCAGAAGTCTGCCTGCTGCCTCCCAACTGCTGGGATTGAAGATGTGAACCATCAACCACCACTGCTTGACCTTTTAAAAATTATTATTATTATTATTATTATTATTATTATTATTATTATTATTATAAACCAATAATAATATATATAGCCATGACTGACCTGAAACTTTCCATGTGGACCAGACTGGTCTATAACTCTCAGAGATCCTCCTGCCTCTTCTCTGAGCCCTAGAATTAAGGTGTGTGACACCACACCTTGGGGTGGGGGGTGAGATGTGGTATGTATCCATGGATAGCCTCTAACTTGTGGTAATCATCCTACCTTAGAGCAATTTTCCTACTTCATGTCTTCAGTGCACAGATCACTATGGACACTGGATTTCAAGCTACTTTCTTCCAACTTATCTCCTTTAAGACGCAAAGATCAAGCTGGACAGATGGTTCAGTGGTTAAGAGCACTGTGTGGTCTTTCAGAGGTCCTGAGTTCGATTCCCAGCAACCACATGGTGATTCACAATCCTCTCCAATAGAATGTAATGCCCTCTTCTGGCATGCAGGTGTACATGCAGATAAAGCACTCACAAACTAAATAAATAAATCTTAAAAAAAAAAAAAAAAAAAANTTTTTTTTTTTTTCTTTTTTTTGGTTTTTCCAGACAGGGTTTCTCTGTGTAGCCCTGGCTGTCCTGGAACTCACTTTGTAGACCAGGCTGGCCTCAAACTCAGAAATCCACCTGCCTCTGCCTCCCGAGTGCTGGGATTAAAGGTGTGTGCCACTTTTTTTTTTTTTTAAGATTTATTTATTTATCATATGTAAGTACACTGTAGCTGTCTTCAGACAGCTCCAGAAGAGAGAGTCAGATCTCATTACGGGTGGTTGTGAGCCACCATGTGGTTGCTGGGATTTGAACTCAGGACCTTGGGAAGAGCAGTCAGTGCTCTTACCCACTGAGCCATCTCTCCAGCTTTTTTTTTTTTTTTTTTGGTTTTTCGAGACAGGGTTTCTCTGTGTAGCTTTGGCTGTCCTGGAACTCACTCTGTAGACCACAGCCCTTTTTTTTTTAAAAGACATTTATTTTATGTATATGAGCACACTGTCACTATCTTCAGACACACCAGGAGAGGGCATCAGATCCCATTACAGATGGTTCTCTTAACTACTGAGCCATCTCCCCAGTCCCTCTTCCACTCCTGTTAACCCACTTTCAACCATATCCTAAGCCTGAAAGTTGGTGTTTTTACACCGACTGCACACAGAAGCATTCACCTGGAGAGATTCAAAATATAGACATCAAGGCTCTACTATAGACCAGTAAAATTTGCATTGGTAGGTACGGGGATGCAACAGGGGTATTCCAAAAAGTTGTCTGTGAATAAACAAAGGCTCTGGGTTCAATCCCCAGCATTGTAAAAATTATAAATAAAGAACTAGAATCATGGCTAGGCAGTTAAGAGCAAGCATATGCTGTTCTTGAAGAGGACCTGGGTTCAGTTCCCAGCACCCACATGATGGCTCATAACCATTTGTAACTCTAGTCCCGGGGGATGGGACATCCTCTTCTGGCCTCCAAGGATACTGCATGCAGACACACATACAGGCAAAACTCCTTTATACCCAAAATAAAAATAAATGAGGCAGGTGGATCTCTGTGAGTTTGAGGCTAGCTTGGTCTACAGAGGGAGTTCCAGGACAGCCAGGGTCTGAAACTCTGGAAAAAAAAAAAAAAAAAGGCAGCGTGAACCAATGAGAATGAAGCCTGCACTGGTACCCACCCCACTTGCCTATCATCCTTGCACTTGGGAGAGATGCTGGCTGAGGGACATTGGTTGCCAGCCTAGCTCTAAACCCAGGGAAAGACGCTGTCTCAAGGAAAATAAGACATAGAGAGACAGAGTGTGACACCAGACATCCTCCTCTGGTCTCTGGGAACATGTCTGAGGGCATGTATCACACCCCCACGTGCATCTATACGCAAGCACACTCAAACACACACACACAAGAAATTAAAAATAAAAATTAAATTTTCAAAAAGAAAAAAAATGATATGTTTTAAAAGAGGGCCAAGGAGGGGCAGGGGTGGGGAGCTGGCTCAGTTTTTAAGAGCACTTGCTGCTCTTGCAGAGGACCCAGGTTCAGTTCCCAGCACCCGCATGGTGGCTCACAACCATCTGTAACTCCAGTTTCAGGGGATCCAACACCCCCTTATGGCCTCAGCAGGCACCATGCACCCAGTTAAACATATATGATAAAATGAAATAAAACAAGAGAAATCTAAAAAACAAACAAACAAAAAAGCCATAGGGCCAGGAGCCTATGTGGCTCGGTGGCTGAATGCTTACCACACACGGGCGTGGCTCTAGGTTCAATTCCTAGCAGCAGAAACAAAATGAAAACTGAAACAAACCATGTATACAGCCCTCTCTGATAATCAAACTCAGAGAAAACAACATTAGTCTGGAGATCTATTTCCTATTCCCTAGGATTGACACCTAGGAGAAACTTCCAGAGTGTATATCCTGAATTCAATACATAGAATGAATTGTACAGCCAAATATATTATGGTGACTAAGTCTCTTCTCACACTGTTGTGCACCACACCACGTCATCCTCAGCCCAGAGCTGCCCAGTGAGGCCTGGCTCGCTGTCACTGCCATTTACCCTAATTATTATGATTTGTATAGATAGTGTCATTTCATCTCGTGGGACAGCAGTTAAACTGGGCTCAAAACCCTGGTTCCTTACGGACTTGACCTCTCAGGCCCTCAGTTTCTTCATCCAGGAAATGGGTATGAAATCAACACCATCCTCATCTGGTGTTGAAGGGTGAGATGCCACAAGGCATGGAAGGCACTCACTTAATAAAGAGGTAGGTAAGTGGTGACTACTTGGTAAATGTCCCCAAGTCACAGTGCTGTTAGCAAGCTAGGAGTTTGGGGAAATATTGTTATTTTTACAGATGAGTCTTTTGAGGCTCAGCCTGTGACTTTCTGGCAGTAAAACAAAGGATGGAAGTAGATGCACCTAGCGTTCACGCGTGCATCGTGGGCTGTCCTTAGGGTTAGGAAGGAAGCTCAGCCGAGCAAGGAGTTTACCTGGCCGTGATGAGCCGGGGCTAAGTTCCCCAGCTGTCTACTTAGGACAGTTAAAGTCCAGCTGGCCCACACTCCCATCCCATCAATAGCAGCTTAAAGCCTGGTGAGGGCCGTGATCCTGAGACCGAGGCCGCTCCTGTTCTGTTAGCTCAGGGGTGGGGTGCTGGCCAAGTATACAAGAGGATGTCAGTTCCCCCTCACACCACCACCACAAAACAACAACAAACAAACATCCATTCCACCTGTAAGCTTCTGAGTCTAATGACTCCCCTCTCTTACACACACACACACACACACACACACACACACATACACACACATACACACAGCACACAGATGATTCAGTGGTATCACCTAGTCTTCAGATACATCGGTCCCTCCTAATCTCCATGCCCAGACCATACTCCTGACTTCAAACCACTTTGGCTCTTCCAGATGTAGGTTCAACTTCCTCACACCCAAGAAGCCCAAGGCAGAAAGGGGGTGGGGGTGGGTTTAAGGACAGACCTGGTTTCCAGTCTTCCGTCCTCTGCTTACTAGCTACTGAGCACGGGAAGCTACTGACCTTCATTCCCACAGTTCTAAAGGAGGCAATTGGTCTCTCTGCCCTGTCACCTGTCATCAAGACTCAATGAGAGCGGAGCTGACTCAGAGTGAGCAGGGGACAAGCCACCACTGCTGTGAATTCTGTACACATGCAGCCTGCACAAGGGGAGGGGTCCACTCTCACACGCAGCCTGTTGCCTCTGCACAAGGGATGGAGTCTAGTTATAAGGAGGCTCTGGGAGGAGATGTCTGGCAATGGACACAGGAGTCTATCTCTGGAATCACTGTCACCAGCCACTATGTCACCTTGCCTTGCCTGTCTTCACCCTTGGGTCATGAACACTTCTCTGAAATGCCTGGAATTGTTACCAAATACACATCAAGACCTTTCCAAAGCCACTTGTTTAAATGCCTTAGGGGCAGGGCCACTTAATCATTCACAAACACCTGCAGGGGGCAGCACTTAGCTATGTGAAGCTCAGAAGGTTGGCATGCACTCTAATCTCCACCTCTCCCATGCGGGTTAAGTGACTTCTAACACCTCCCTATAGACAACTCAATGAAGCCTAGCCTGAGGATGTCGGGGCTTTTGTGGTGCAGTTACTGGGGAGGTTCCAGCTTCCAACAGCCCTGCCCACCACACTGCACCGCACCGCAGCCAAACAGAGATTAGACATCGTACTAAAAGAGACAGAGGCTCCTTTTTCTTAAATGAGCAGTTCAAATGTGGGCCTGTCAACAATGACCTCAAAGCCGCTTGCAATGGCCAACTTGGTGCTAATGAAGGCCAGAAGGAGATGACTGGCCTAACCAAGGTTTAGATTACAGAACGAACCCCCCTCCTCCGTGCACATGTATGCACACACAAACAGTTACGAGCCAACACCCAGATCATTCCCACTAGAACTCAACTGAGAGAGAATAAGTGATTCCGGGTCTCTATAGATAAACATAAGCTGCTTGTGAATAACTGAGCTTATTGTTGGTGTCAATGTCTAGAGCCTTGAGCTGAAATTCTAAATCGATTCCCAGGGAAAGGAAAAACAGTTCCCAGCCCCATGTTCAGTCTCTGGTCCTCTAGCCAGGCAATCTGAACAACTCCACAACCTTTGCCTCCTTCTCTAATACCCCTGGGATGCTGCCCTTCACCAAGCACCTGCTGACAGGAAGGGCTTCCAGTGGAGACAGAGAGGAGATGCTAGCCAGGCAACAGCATCAGGAACTCAGGACCTGCTCACCCCACCTCTACCCTGACCCCTGCCAGTTCTACCCGCTGGACCATCCGGGAGCAACATTCACTTAAGGCTAAGATCTAAATGGAATCAGATCTTCTGTGAACAATCCACCATTCCTCTCAAATCTCTAGCCTCATGATGTATATCCTGGGTTTTCTGTTTTGTCTGGGAGTCCCCCATTTCCATCCTCACCACAGGAGAGAACCCAAACCAGAAAAGGTGGCAGGTCATGTCACATGACTGTCCAGAAGAGGAGGATGGGCTTGGGGTCCCAATAGTCCCAGCAGAGGGGACAGTATGTGTATCCATCCACATTCAGGGCCAGACCAGGGAGAAGCACTGAGCAAGAGCTGCAGGCAACAACAGCATCCGTCTGGTCATGTGGGGTGCACGGAGCTACAGCTGGGTGTGGTGTGGAGGAATAAGAATGAATAGAAGGGACAATACTTCTTCAAGGGGAGGAGAGAGGCAAAGGCTAGCTCCCCCTTCTCAGCCACCTGCAGCTGCCTGGTCCTACCTTTGGGCTATGATAGGCTGGCCCAGGAAGCTCCCACCCCACCAACCCTGTTGCTCATCACCAAGCCTCCTCAGGGTCTCTACAGCATGGTCTCAGGAAGTTACCATCTGTATTTTGTTCGTTTGGGTTTGGTTTGGCTTCTCAGTGGCTAGGAATAGAACCGAAGGCCTTATTCATGCTAGACAAAACATCCCACCATTGAACTTTACGACCAACCCAGGAAGCCTATGGTTTAGAGGAGCCCGCAGGCCTTATCCGCCTCTTGTCCTCCTATGGCCTGCTTACATGGTAGGTATTCAGGCTGGAGGGCTAGCAGCCGTTACCTGTATCCTGTCTTCTGGCAACTCTGTCTTCATGGCCAGCATCTCCCGGGCATAGACATCGGGGTAGTGGGCTTCATTGAATGCCTTCTCCAGCTCCTCTAGCTGGTAGGAAGTAAAGATTGTCCTGAGGGGAGCAAGATCAGAACTTAGAACCCTGGAAATGAGAGAGCATGCCTTGGAGAACATAGACTATTTCTTCCCCGTGCCTTGGTCTTAATCTTCTCTCTCTCTCTCTCTCTCTCTCTCTCTCTCTCTCTCTCTCTGTCTCTGTCTCTCTCTCTCTCACACACACACACACACACACATACATATAAATGCATACTCTCGCATACACACACACACCACAAGAACATTTACACACACACACCCACGAATGCACATTCACACACATTGATCTTCTAAGACCCTTCTTTATTGAGGGGAGAGGTCCCACATTCTCTTGGTGGTGGGTCTTACTTCAGTGACATTTCACTCAGAACTTTTCTGGAAGCACTCTGGTGGGAAAGTATGATAAGAAGAAAATTCTAGAAAATTGAAAATCAGTCTTTCTCCCCCACAAGCCAAAGAGGAGACCTCATCAAATGAATACCGCCTTGGCTCCCTGGACCTGCCTGCTCCTGTGATCCTCAGTGGAGTGCAGCCTCAGTGTCTGCATCTGTCTCGTGAGAACAGAGTCACACACACCTATGATGTCCTGTTCTTCCCTCTCTCCTCTACATCTGCCTTTTCTGCCTCCCACCCAGACCCACCGCACAGCTTCAGCTGCTCCCAGGTTATGTGTGAGGGTGAACCATTCCCTCGCCTGCCCCCAGAGTGGTTCACACTGACTAAAGAACTGATGGACCTTTAGTTTAAACCTCCAATCATTTGGAAGGCAGAAACAGACAGAGCTCTGAGTTCAAGGCCTGCCAGAGCTACATAGTGAGTTTCAGCACAGCCTATGAAGAGAGACCCTGTCTCAAACAAACAAACAAACAAACAAACAAACAAAAAAGTGACCTTCTTTCACCCAAGCTTCCATATTAAGGGCTTCATAACCATCCTTTTAAAATAAACTAGAAACCACAGATGTGAACTCTTCTTCTCAGATTTTACGCTCACTGCATTTTCCTGACCTTTTACCTTACACCTTCATCACAGGTCCAGTTTCTACAAACAGAACTTGCAAAACGTGCGTGGCATGCCCCTCCTTGATTGTCTGAGGTTTGGACCCTGGGACCAGCACTGGACTAATAGTAGAACGTCTGTCTGGTGGGTCCTTGCCTTCTCCCAATGCACAGAAAAGGTGCACATGAAACCCCCATTTCCTGTGCTAACATGGACTTTAATATCTCTAGGGATGTTATAAATGGAATATGAGAAAGCTTCTCTTTATAGAAAAATACTTTTTTGATTTTAAATTATTTTCTCCATTCTCTTCTACTATGTAGAATTCATAAGCTGGGTGTAGGAGTGATGCCTTTAATTCCAGTATAGAGGTAGAAGCAGACAGATTTCTATGAGATAGAAGCCAGCCTGGTGTACATCAGGCCAGCCAGGACTAGACAGTAAGACCCTGACTCGAAAGAAAGAAAGAAAGAAAGAAAGAAAGAAAGAAAGAAAGAAAGAAAGAAAGAAAGTTAATTATTTGGGATTTTTGAACATCTGTAGCCCTCTGTTTCTCTCCTGCCACTTGCTGAAAATTCTTTGAGCAGATCATCAAAATATGCAAGTCCCTTTTAAAACCAGGGAAACTGAGGGAAGCAGCTAGTGAGGAAAGCCCAAGAAGGGAGCTGGCTTTTAGAGTCACTCAAGGGCCTTCCTGTACTTGGAAAGAGTCCCATTCAAGAAACAAACAAGAGTCAGGCGTGGTAGGGACTGGCCTGTGCCACTGTACTGAAGCATGGGGGGAGGATGATCAGGGCAAGTTCAAGGCCAGCTCCATCACCATAGGTCAGGCCAGCCGGAAGTACACAGTCGAAAGTAAAAACAAGCTAAAATAAAGGAAGGAAGGAAGGAAGGAAGGAAGGAAGGAAGGAAGGAAGGAAGGAAGGAAGGAAGGAAACCTTAAATTCTTCAAGATTCCCCCATTCCTACCTCAGAACTGGTCCTCTTAATGATGACTATATACTCTTCAGGGGGATCTCTTCCCCCACTTAGTGACCCAAACTCTGCTTCTGACTGAGGCAGAGCTAAAGAACTCTTACAAGAGGATGTGCAGTTTCCCTAAGAACAAAATCCCAGAGCCAGGCCATCACCGCTGCTGTATCCCTGGTCTACCCCCAAGTCCTGCTAAAACTGGTTTGTTTCCTGGAGGCAAAAGGTCTCTCATCACAGGATTCCAGGGTCTCTTTCTCAAAATCCGCAGAGGACAGACGCTCAGGAAGTTTGTTTGTTTGTTTGTTTGTTTGTTCTACCCCCAACCCCCACCCTGGCAATTTGTCCCTATACTTCCTTTCAAATATTTATTGCCTCCACGCACCGAAAATAGAAAACCAGGGTCTCTAGTTCTCTGATATTGGTGAGCTATTCTAAACACCCTGCCCCATCCTCCAAGACCCTGTCAGAAAGGGTGGCAGAAGAAGGGGGGCTTGAGGCTAGGGCCACCGTGTTTTTTCAGCGGTCACACAGTACTTGGAGTTTGGGGGTGGGGATGCTCTTTCCAGGGCTCTCAATGCCCACTCCCTCCCACCAGACTTGACCTTCTACCAACTAGGGGATACTCCTTTAGGACCCGCCAGCCACAGATGCATAGGTACTGTTTTAATTAATATATTGTTGGATGATGCTTTAAAAAAAAAAAAAAGACCAGTGACTAGATTACTAAATTTTCTTTCCATTTAAAATAAACTGGTCTGGCAAGATGGCTAAACGTTAAGGTAAAGGCGCTTGTGAGACCCCGGTAAATTCCCTGGAACCCACAGAAAGGTGGAAGGAGGAGAATCCACTACACAAAGTTGTCCTCTGACCACCAGGTACTTTTCCATGGCATAATCGAAACTCATCCCCACCTCCACATTTCGAGCGTGCACAAAACAGTAACAATTAGAAATTAAAACAAAACCAAACCAAAAAACTGGAACTAAAGCAAGCCGCTACCTTTAGGGAATGAACTTGAGACCCCCCACTGAGAAACCCAAGCTGACATTAAACCAGAACCTGTTCTGAGGTCAGGAAAGAGAGTCAGTAGCATCTTTCTGGGGGTGGGGGGTGAGGGCGGCGGAGGGATGCAGGATGCAAAGAAGCACTCAGAGAGAGGATGCTGAGACCAAACCCGGGAGAGAAAAGAGGATGCGGTGGACCACAAGCCAGAATGCGTGACAGTGGGGAAATGTCCCTGTCGTCGCTCCACTTGTGTTGGGACAGAGAGAAAGGTGGGAACCAGGCCTGCTGAGGAGTAGAGGGGCAGCACTAGGAATAGCACCCCCACCCCCAAACTCAGTTGTTTGTTTGGGCCCTCTTGCCTTTTTTTTCCCCCTTAAAAATCTCCTCAAAGATTTCCACTAGGAACGGATTAGTGTTGACGCTGAAGTGAATGAAGGTCTGACCCCCCACCCCTGGACAAGGGACAAAGAGAGCATAGTTCTTAGGACAAACCCACTGAATCTTAACTTTGGATAAGCAACGTCTACTTAAAATTTTTTTCACATTAAAAATGTGTGTATGTATCTGCTTATTAGTATATGCACGTGGTGCCCCAGGAGGCCAGAAGAATGCATAGATCCCCTGCAGCTGGCCAACCCTCCTCAGCATGTACACCAAAGCAGTCCACCCAACTGAGGTCTCGGCTGGTGAAACCGGACAGTCCACTATCTTCCCCATCTTTCAGACTAGAAAACTGAAGCTCACGGAAGGGTAGCGACCCTCTCAGAAGCACAAACGAGCAGAGATCAAAAGCAACCCTGCAGCTGTTCACTGAAGTTTGGGGGGACAGAGAATTGATAAGCCTCAGGCAGTTTAAGAGGAAAGGGCTCCCCACGGTTAAGAACATGGATCCGACTCCGGCCGGAGCTGGGAGCCTATCTGCTTTCTACAGTACAGGGTCTGCGTGGCTTGGTCGGTGCAGAGATCTACGGTCGCTGATGCCTTTCCAGCTCAGATCTGGCCCCAGCCCGGCCTTTCCTGTCTCCAGCACAAGGAGAAAGCTGAAATGGTGCGGCAGCTCTTTCTGACTCTCAGTCACCCTCACCGGATGCCAGGGCCCCCCAGACAGGCTCCTGAATACAACGCAGGTGTCTTTGCCCTGTTGCAGCCGGGGGCCCTCACATCAGGAATCGGCAGAAAACGACATCTGGGTCACCCGGCTCGGGACGAGATGGCTGGGGATGGGAGCCGGAAAGACGGTGCGGCCGGCCCTTACCTGTGTCGCCGCTTCTTACGCTTCTTGGTCTGGTTTAAAGCCGATTTGGACATTTTTCGGTCACTGGAGGAAACATCTTCGGAATCTGAAAAGCGAGCAAGGAGCGGAATGGGGAGTGCGCTCCGCAGCGCCGGGGGTGGGGTGGGGGGACCCCACCTTCTGCAGCCTCTGTGAGCCGCGCGGGCCTGTGGTCTCCACCGAAGCCCTCCTGGGTCCGGGTCACCATCCCCATCCCTACGCCCAGGCAGACCCTCTCCAGATCGGCCCTTGAAACCACATATTTTGAATAAATTTCGTTGCAAGAGAGGCCAAGGCCGGGGTGCGCCTGCAGGCAGGGACGTGGGAGAATGAGGCAGGCACGGGGTTGCAGGTACCCACGGCGGTGCTCCCAGCTTCGAGATCTTCCCCTCTGCCAACAGCCCCCAAGTCCCAGATCCAAAAGTTGACCCAAGGATTACAGGGTTGTTGCAGGGGAGCTAGGGTACCGGAAAGGGCTGGAGACTGCGGGTTCGCTGTCTCTTTTGTGGCACCCACAAAAATGTTTTTCTGTTCGAGTTCAGAGAGCCTGCGATGAACCACTTTTCGTTGTCCTGCTACGTTTAATACATTATGGTGGCAGGGAAAATCTGGGGAAATACTGAGAGCCGGGGAGCTAGAGCACACCGCCGGGAAGTGGCCCTGACAGGGCGAAAAGAAGCACATCCAGGGTCCCCGAGCCAGAGAAAAATCCGATACACGGTGCCGCTTAGGTTAGATCTGATGGCTGCCCTCTGGGTACCATGGTGGCTTTATTTTCCCAGTTCGTAGCGGGAGGAAATCGAACCTTAGCTAACCAATATAGGTAGGGGTTTGGTACAGCAATATAGAAACAGGGAGGAACGGGGGACAACTTTGGACACAGGGACAAGTAGGAGCAGCATCGGGCTTCAGGAGCGCAGGTCCTGCCCGAGGCCCGAGCCTCGGTGGAGAAGTGGAGCTAGGGCCCCCCAGCTAGCTCCAAGGAAAATGATGCGCCAAGGATTCAGCTACCCGGCTCCAACATCCACTGGGGCCCCAACCCAGATATTCGATCGAGCACGGACAGACACTAGGTCCCAAGAAATGAGCAGGGGTCGGAAAAGATGAATCTGAAAACTCTTGGAGTTTGGGTCGGGGTCGCTAGTTGGGGACCCGCTGACTTTAGGCCTAGGCTGAGACCCCTTGACCTGCATGAACTTTTCCTCCCGGGGGGAGGTCGGAGCCCACAGGCGAGAGAGCTCCCGACTGCGACTTTCCCAAGCAGTGTAGCAGGCGAGCAGCTTCGCCCCTCACCTACCGGAGCTGGCCGTCTGGCTGGTGTCCAGCGGCCCCGACGCTCTGCCTAGTGGCTGCAAGTGGACGCTCTGCGGATCGGACAGCACTTCCAAGAAGGTGGGCTGTGCGTAGAAGCCGGGAAGTCCCCCGGGCCCCAGCAGCCCCATGCTGCCCACTCCTGCCGGGCTGAGAACGGAGCGCGCAGCTAACAAATGCCCGGGGGCCAGGCCGTCGAGGGCAGCCCGCGGGTGGGAGCTGGGAGGCTCCTTGTTCAAGCCTAGGATCTCCTGGATGCCGAACCCTGTGCACCTGGCCGGGGCGCCCCCCGAGGTACTCTTGGCCACTGTCTCGGATTTGGGCTTGCTCAGCGCTTCCCCCGCTTTCCCCGTCATCTCCCGGTTCTTTGGAGGGGCTGAGGCCGCGGGTCTTTTGCTCCCCCAAGCCCCCCCCGCCGGGCTCCCCGCTTCGTGAAGTTGGTCCCAGGTGCCCCCTCCGGTGTCTAATGCTCTGGAGCCCCAAGGAGATTCCCTTTTTATCCAACCAGGCGGCAGCCCAAGTGGGGTCAGAGCTGAACAGCCAATCACCAGGGCCAGGAGCGATTAGGAATTCCAAAAAGCTGGCAGCTCCCGCCGCCACCGGTACCGAGGGGCCAGGGCGCAGCAGGCCCAAGTGTGGTGGGCTCTGCAGGGTGCCCGTGCAGGGACAGAGGTGAAACAGCCAGGTTTGGGGTTATTCCAGGAGACAGAGTAGATAGGGGGGCGATCAGCTGTATAACCTGGCGGGGACCAGTGCCTAGGTTAGCTGCGACAAATCCCTGGGGGAGGATTGAGGGTGTGGGGATGGGGTGCAGGCAAAGGCTAGGAGACCTCCCCCCTCCCTTAACTAAACAGCCTCAAATAGACTCAGACACGGGACAAGGAAGGCTTGAGGGCCCTGGACTGAGCGCTGGGCATGAGAATACAGAAAGGTGCTTAGCTGTGCAGAGGGAGATGTGTGGGTAGGGCTTGTCTCCCCAGCATGGGACATTACTTTCAGTTCAGAAGAGCTGTTCAATAAATACTGGCCCACGTTAAGGGGATCAGGGTTAGGATCAAGACCTCGTGGGAAAGAGAAACAGTGAGGGTTTTCTTTGACAACAATGATGGGGCCTTCCTCCCCTTCCCTCCTCTCCTATCCAATCCTCCTTACCGCCCCCCCCACACACCCTCTTTCTTCCTGGTGGTTTAAGACAGGACCTCTATATAGTCTGGGTTGTTCTCAAACTCAATATTCTCCTGCACTGTCCTCCTGATGGCTGGGATTTCATTTGGGGGCTGACTTGACTATCCAGCTATGTCTTCATAGAATGAGCATGAGGTGCTTCCCTCGACGATTGTATTCAATCTGTCCAACCGTCATTCAGTTAGTAAGGACCAAGTACCTCACAGCTTTGAGCCTGAAGCCTGGGGTTCTGCAGTAAACCAGAGAGGCAGGGTGTGAAGCTGTGATTGTCCCACGCAGAAGAAGAAGGGAGTGGGGAGTAACTAAAAAGGAGCAGCTTTTCCCAGCTGCTGGGGGCCCTTGACCGCCTCCTTCTCCAGAGGCTTCAGAAGGGCAGTCAGTGGAGACAGCTAAAGTGTGGTGAGAAGCATCCTGCTGGGGGTGGGTGGGTAGGAGATTCACCTGGAGAGAGGCCTGGATCCCTGAGTTGGAGGAGGGGGGGGGGCAACTGGTGTTTCAAATATCTTTGCTTCAGGTCTCAGACCAGAGCGTGGTCCAAGTTCTAGACCTTCAGTTTAGTTCCTTGTCGCCCTCCCAGAACTGGAGATCATCTTATTAATTTGGGGGCATCTCTATCCACTATATAGAACATATGATGAGGCAGGGAGATTGCTTTTGTTTTGTTTTGTTTTGTTTTGTTTTTTGTTGTTGTTGTTTGGTTTAGGTTTTTTGTTTTTGTTTTTGTTGTTTTTGAGGCAGGGTGTCTCTGTGTAGCTTTGGCTGTCTGAAACTCAGTCTATAAGCCAGGCTGGACTTGAACTCACAGGGATCCACTTACCTCTGCTTTCTTAGTGCTGGGATTAAAGGCATGTGCCACCATCACCAGAAAAGATGAGTTTTAATGGATGGTTCGTTTCCCTAAAGACACCTTCAGGAAGAAGGTGAGGACAGGGTTAGTTTCTTTGAGCAGAAGGAAAATCAGACTGCCAGGAGATTTCATTCGGAGCATCTTGGCTTGTCAGCGGCAAACCTCCAAAGAAAGAGGGGCTTTTTAGTCCTCTTCGGTTGGCTGCCATGGTGTCTGGTATTCTCTGTGGCCTCTATAGGGACAGATTGAAAGATAAGAGACACCAGGAAGGGTGTAGAAATTAGGCTTTGTTGAGCTGGATTTGGCAGCACACATTGTCATCTGAGCGCCTGGGAGGCAGAGGCGGGAGAAGCAGAGTTCAAAGATCATCTGTAGGTACATAGTGAGTTCAAGGCCAGCCTGGACTACCTAAGACCCTGTTCTTGAAAACAAAACAAAATCAAAACAGGAACTGAGACTATGGCTCAGTTGGGTAAACACTCACTGTGCAAGCAGGAGGAACTGAGTTCAATCCCTGGCACCCAGGGAAGAAGCTGGGTGTGGCGGGCCCGTAACTGTAAACTCAGAGGCAGGTATGTCTCTGGGCCTTGCTGGTGCTAGCCTGCTGTGATCACCTGGGAGATCGGCCACTCAGCATGTCTATGGAGGATCACCCTTTAAAAATATTTCTTATTTGTATGTATGTGTTTGATTTCATTCACGTGTCTCTGTGTAGGGGTGTACCGTACGTGAGCGCAGCTGCCCCTGGAGGCCAGAGGACTGCATCAGATCCCTTCAACCGGAGTCGTGGGCAGTCATGAGCTGTCTGATGCGAGTGTTGGGAACCAAACTCTGTAATAGTTATCTGTAATAGTAGCGAGTGATCTTAACTGCCGGAGCCATCTCTTCAAGCCTTGGGAAATTACTTTGATGGCAGTAGTTGAGGTGGAGAGATGCTCTCACTTTGAGTGATATCATGTCCTGGCTGAGATCCTTGATTCCATAAGTAAGAAAGATGGGCTGGGCACATTGCTCTTTCCAGAGGACCTGAGTGTGATGGCCGGCATCCACACTGGTGACTGACAACTGTCAGTAACTCCAGTTCAGAGGATCCAATGCCCTCTTCTGGCTCCCTTGGGAACTGACATACATATAGAATGTGTGTGTGTGTGTGTGTACATACACACGTATATATGTGTATATACATATACATAAAACATAAATGAAATAAAGAGGAAGGCACTAAGCCGAAACCCACATCCATCAGTCTCTGCTCCCTGATTTTGGATTCAATGTGACCAGATGTTTCAAGCTCCTGCCACACTGAATTCTCGGCAGAGATAGTCTGTACTTTGGAACCTTGACACAGAATAAACTCTTTCTGTATTAATCTTTTAGTCAGAGTATTTTATCACAACAGTAGGAAAAGAAACCAAGCTTCCAGTCCAGTTCCTAATCAGCGACCCCCCTGGGAGAGACTCTGTCTAAAAAAAATAAACAAATTAAAACCCAAAACCAAAATAAAAATAGGGTCCCTAGAGAAAGAACATCCTGGGTTATTCTCTGTTCTCTATGTGCATGGGCAGACACTCACATACATGTCCATCTGCACATATATGAAGAATGCACATGGGAATTTCTGCACACACACAAAAGAAACAAAACACAACACAACCAGGCCTTGCTAAGAGTGTTGCTTGAAGGTGTGTCGTCTCCTTCCTCTCCTCACTCTGCTGTGGTACATGAGAACTAGAGCTAGGCAGACGGTACCTGGGAGAGGTATGCCTGTAAAGGGTGTTATGTCCCAGCCCGTTATGTGGTCATATCTGCTGTGCATAAACACCTTCCTAGCCCCTTAGTACAATATCTGGTTCCTACTATATTCCTGTCAGGGAACATATTTTGGTTTGGATTTTGGTTTTATGGAAGGCTTTATTGTTGTCGTTTGAAGCTTTTTGAGATGGGGCTCATGTATCCTCATGGTCTCCAATTCCTTGATGCATCCAGGGTTGGACTTGAACTCCTGATCCCCCATCTCCCAAGTTCTGGAGTCACATATATCTTCCAGACACCTGGCTTACCATGGGTGGAAGTCAGCTTAGCAGGGATCTGCAATTTCAAGGCATCTTTCCCTTTGGGTTCTGTGGTGTTGGGTTCTAAGTAGTGCCTCTTACATAACTAGACAATATTGTCAACAGAGCTCCTGGGGCTGTGCTAAGTGACATGCTGGCCCGCCAGAGGAATTTCTGTCTCCTTTCTGTGGAGACAGAAACTTGGGTTCCCCAAGACTTTAGCTAGAGAGCGAGCTGCAAAGTTCAGGCAGCCTCCAGATTTCAAAGTTAGAAACTATTCTTTCTAGTTAGGTAGTGGTGGCACACACCTTTAGTCCCAGAACTCAGAGGCAGAGGCAGGTAGATAGATCTCTGAGTTCAAGGCCAGCCTGGTCTGCAGAGCAAGTTTCAGAACAGCCAGAGTTACACAGAGGAACCCTGTCTAGAAAAATAAAAGAGAGAGAGAGGGAGAGAGAGCAGGAGTGGGAGGAGGAAGAAAGGGAGAAGGAAGAAAAAGAAGAAGGAAGAAGAAAGAGAAAGAAAGAAAGAAAGAAAGAAAGAAAGAAAGAAAGAAAGAAAGAAAGAAAGAGGAGCTGGAGAGATGGCTCAGACGTTAAGAGCACTGACTGCTCTTCCGAAGGTTCTGAGTTCAAATCCCAGCAACCACATGGTGACTCACAACCATCTGTAATGAGATCTGATGCCCTCTTCTGGTGTGTCTGAAGACAGCTACAATGTACTTACATATAATAAATAAATAAAAAAGAAAGAAAGAAAAAAAGAAAGAAAGAAAGGGGAGGGGGAGGGAGGGAGGGAGGGAGGGAGGGAGGGAGGGAGGAAGGGAGGAAGGAAGGAAGGAAGGAAGGAAGGAAGGAAGGAAGGAAGGAAGGAAGAGAGAGACAGGAAGAATTGTCTCTTGACTCCATACATCTCTCAGTCTCCCTCCATACCAGCCGGCTGGGGGAGGATGGATGGGAATGTTATGTTAATGGCATCTATCATATCTCTGACTTGTGGTGAGACAGCCACGCTGAGCCAGATGCCAGCCAACGGGCAAGGATGTGAGTGATGAACTGAGATCGAGTGACAACGTTGGCATTTGCCAGAAGATTCGAATGAAAAATCTCTTGACCAATCCCCATTTCCAAAGCTGCCAGTTTCCAGTTCTGAGGTGACAGTGACCACTCTGTCTCAGGAGGTTACAAGCAGGTGTAGCCTCTGATTATCTGAGAAACACCCTTGCCAGAGGCTACAGGTAGAGGGAGAGATGGATCAGCCTTAGCTAAGAGCCAGATAGATACCTTGAGAACTGGAAACCCTGCTTGATTTCAGGGTGCAGGCTGACAGTGGGGCTGGGCTGGCGAGGTCATTCTACTTTGATGGTTACTGGCCCACAACTGTCAGGCTTGTGCAAGACTCTGACTCAAAAACATCTGTGGAACTGGGAGTGGCGGTGCAGGTCTGGAATCCCAGAATTCAGGAGGCAGAAATAGAAAGATTACAAATTCTAGGTCATTTTTTTTTAAAGATTTATTTTATTTATTATATGTAAGTACACTGCAGCTGTCTTCAGACACTCCAGAAGAGGGTGCCAGATCTTGTTACGGATGGTTGTGAGCCACCATGTGGATGCTGGGATTTGAACTTATCACCTTCTGAAGAGCAGTCGGGTGCTCTTACCCGCTGAGCCATCTCACCAGCCCCTCAAGGTCATTTTTTTTACTACACAGCAAGTTTGCAGCCAGACTGTGACACATAAGACCCTGGTCCAACCCTTGCACCTAAAAAGTCTTTATTGAGGATATATATATATATAGAGAGAAAGATTGTCCCCAAAGCTTGGGCTAGGTCTTGAGAGAAGTGAAGTGCCTTTTCAGAGACATGTAATCTGATCATAGTGGATTCAAATCTTGGCTCTGCTTGGATCCAGTCATTTAACTTCAGCCACTTAAATTGTAAAATAACTGTACATCAGAGTTATGTCTAGGTATGGCGGCAGGCCTGTAGTCTCAGCGTTTGAGAGGTTGAGGCAAGAGGATTGCCACAAGTTCAAGGCCAGGGTAGGAATTGGCCTCTACAAAACAAAACAGTCCAACAACAAAACAGGCCAACCAACCAGACGACCCAGAACTAAATGCGTTCCCTGACCCTGAATCCACACAGAGGCCAAGGGCATGTGTTAGAGTTAGGCTGCCTGCATGCGTTTTGGTCTCTGCTCTAGAATTTGCTTAGTAACATTGGGAAAGCCATCCAGACTCTCGGTGCCTTTAGTCTCTTCAGCCACAAAATGGGGATGATGATAAAACCAGTCCCTCGGGTCATCGTTATGATTAGATATCTGCCTACCGAACACTCAGCATTAAAAGATGCTAAATAAGGCCACGGGGAGAATTCACCATGACTAAACCATGTAAGAAGACCCTGCTTGAGACTAGGGATGTGGTCAGAGCGGAGACCTAGCTCCTGCCCTCATTGAACCTGAGCCCATGATTGAAGGGGTGATATTCTTTAAAATTAAAAATATATACATGGGGCTGGTGAGATTGCTCAGCCGTTAAGAGCACCGACTGCTCTTCCAAAGGTCCTGAGTTCAAATCCCAGCAACCACATGGTGGCTCACAACCACCTGTAATGAGATCTGACACCCTCTTCTGGGGTGTCTGAAGACAGCTACAATGTATACACATATAATATGTGTGTGTGTATATATATATATATATATATATATATATATATATATATATATATATGAGGATTTGCCTGCATGCATATGTGTGTGTGTCTCATATAGGCTTGGTGCCTGAAGAAATTAGAAGAGGGTATTGGATCTGCTGGAACTGGAGTTACACACAGTTGTGAGCTGCCATGTGGGTGCTAGGGGACAAAATGTGGACCCCTCCAGAATGGCAGCAAGTGCTTTTAGCTGCAGAGCCATCTCTCCTGTTCCAGAGTGGGAAGTCTTAAAGCAGTTAGCATGGGACCTGGTTTGGGGGCTCAATTCATTACAACCCGTCCTGCTATCATTCACAGCTGCCAACCCCCTTAACACAGTTACTCCACTGAAGTCGGTTGAGAGTTCAGGAGGCCTGTCCCACTTGCTACAAAGAAAACACCATAACTCGGCAGGCAGGAGCCGGGGTGGGGGTGGTGAGAGGTGGGGGTAGGAATTTGCTGTGTCAGTGTGACCTCCATGCCTGTCTGCTTCCTAAGCCTCGCTGAAGCCAGATCCTGTCCCCAGCTTCTGTGACCTTGAATCAGTACCCAGCACTCAGCCAGCAACACATTTTTAGGAGATCCTGGAAACTGCCAGGAAGAGAAGGAGCTGGTTTTGAACCATCAGTACCACTACAAATTAGCTCTGGTGTATTTAGAGTTCCTGGAGGGTGAACTTCATCTTTCCTTGTGCTGGACAGTTCTCCCCACAGAGCCTGAGGGCGAGCCACACCCACCTTGCCGGCCTCTTTCCTTCTATCCTCCAATGCTGGGCTAGGTCGGCTAGGTCTTCTGCTCCCTTTGTTCTGTAAAGAACCCTTGTTAAGTTTGGACTTTTTTTTTTTAAGATTTATTTTATTTATTATACGTAAGTACACTGTAGCTGTCCCCAGACACTCCAGAAGAGGGAGCCAGATCGGATGGTTGTGAGCCACCATGTGGTTGCTGGGACCTGAACTCATCACCTTCGGAAGAGCAGTCGGGCGCTCCTACCCGCTGAGCCATCCCACCAGCCCTGAACTTCTTTTTAAAACAGTTTTTAGACTGATTTATTTTTGATTTAACGTGTCTATGTTTTGCCTACATTTATGTCGATGCACCATGTGCAAGCAGTGCCCTTGGAGGCCAGAAGAGGGCGCTGGATCACCTGGAACTGGAGTTACAGATGACTATGCGCTACCATTTGGGAGTAGGTAGGCCCAGGTCCCCTGGAAGAGAAGCTCATGTTTTTAATCACGGAGCCATCTTCCCAGCCTCCTGGATTTCTTCACATCATCTCAATGAATCTTCCCAACTACCTTGAAAGATTTTTTTTTTAATCTTTTTTTTTTTTAAGACAGGTCTTTTCTTTCTTTCTTTTTTTAAAAAAATATTTTATTTTATTATATGTAAGTACATTGTAGCTGTCCTCAGACACTCCAGAAGAGGGAGCCAGATCTCGTTACGGATGGTTGTGAGCCACCATGTGGTTGCTGGGATTTGAACTTATCACCTTCGGAAAAGCAGTTGGGTGCTCTTACCCGCTGAGCCATCTCACCAGCCCAAGGCAGGTCTTTTCTATGTAGCCCTTGTTGTCCTGGAACTTAACCTGTAGGCCAGGCTGGCCTAGAACTCAGAGATTCACCTGCCTCTGCCTCCCAAGTGCTGGGATTAAAGGTGTGTGCAACTACTCTGGGCTCCTGCTTTCTCTCTCTCTCTCTCTCTCTTTGTTTTTGTTTTTTGAGACAGGATTTTTCTGTATAGCCCTGACTGTCCTGGAACTCACTCTGTAGACCAGGCTGGCCTCGAACTCAGAAATCTGCCTGTCTCTGCCTCCCAAGTGCTGGGATTAAAGGTATGCGCCACCACCGCGGGCGCACCTGCGTTTTCTCTTAAAGATGGAGTCAAGAGGTAGGCATATTGGATGTAGGAAGGCACACAGTACCACTGTTCTCCAGAGCCTAAGGCTACTAAGAGCATCCTAAATTAGACCCAGCTTTCCCTCCTTTCTCTCTAAGGGCACAGGCAGCGGTATTCACTCTGGAGTTTTCTTTGAGGCTTCAAGGAAAGAAGCAGGTAATGCCTTAGCTTGTCCCAAGGAAGTTGTTTTGTCAGCCCCTGGTTGAGTTTCCCTTCCTGTTGCTGTAATAAAATACCCTGACAGTCAGACATGGTGGTGCAAGTCTTTAATATCAGCATTTGAGAGGCAGAGGCAGGCAGATCCTCATGAGTTCGAGGCCAGTCTGGTCTACAAAGCCAATTCCAGGATAGCCAGGGTTACATGGAGAAACACTGTCTTGAAAAAACCCAAAACAAACTAAAACAAACAACAACCAACCATCCTGCCGGAAGCAGCAGAGGAAGAAGGGGTTTATTCTGACCCAAAGTTCAAGGCTACAACCCATCACGGAAGCGCTGGGGACAGAAATCTGAGGCACGGTCAAGTTGTATCCATTCCTGGGAAGCAGAGGGTGACAGATGCTTAATGGGTGCCCAGGCTCAGTCAGCTTTCCTCTTTTTATGAAGTCCAAGATCCAAGCCAGAAAGTGGTAGTTTCTCCAGTCAAGATAATCCCTCACTGGCAGGGCCAGACACTAATTTAACCGACATAACCACACAGGTGTGTCTGGAGGCCGTCTTCTAGGTGATTCCAGGCCCTGTCAGTCTGACAGCCAGCACCAACCATCATCCACTGACCAGATGCTATCAGTAACTGATGGGGAAGCCTCATCAGCTGCCCACAACGCCGTGTGCCTTTCCTTAGCTCTCAAAGAAAAGGAAAAACACCCTGTCCACGCATGTTGCCCCTGGATCTTTTGCCCTGTTTGTGAACTGACAGATGGAACTGTGGGGAAAAGCAGGCCATATTGTTATGATGTCAGAATGTAATGAGAGTTTTACTTTTTTTTTTAAAAAAGATTTATTTATTATTTTATAAATAAGTACACTGTAGCTGTCTTCAGACAGCACCAGAAGAGGGCGTCAGATCTCATTACAGGTGGTTGTGAGCCACCATGTGGTTGCTGGGATTTGAACTCAGGACCTTTGGAAGAGCAGTCGGTGCTCTTAACCGCTGAGCCGTCTCACCAGCCTGGAATGAGAGTTTTTAAGGTGAGGTTTGGTTTATTCTGTTTTCCTTCTCTGGTCTGTTATAAGACAAACTAGTCAAGTGTTCATATATGTGTGTGTGTGTGTGTGTGTGTGTGTGTGTGTGTGTGTGTATATATTTTTTTAAAGATTTATTTATTTTTATTTATATGAGTACATGATAGCTGTCTTCAGACACACCAGAAGAGGGCATCAGTTCCCATCAGATCCTGTTACAGATGGTTGTGAGCTACCATGTGGTTGTTGGGACTTGAATTCATGATCTCTGGAAGAGCAGTCAGTGCTCTTAACCACTGAGTCATCTCTCCAGACCCCCCTTCTCTTCCTTCCTTCCTTCCTTCCTTCCTTCCTTCCTTCCTTCCTTTTTAAAGATAGGGTCACACTATGTAGAGCTGGCTATCCTGGAATTCACTATGTAGCCCGGGCTGGTCTCAAATTCAAGATTTTTCTTGCCTCAGCCTCCCAGGTGCTGGGATCACTGACTGGGTCACAGGTGTGGGCTATCATATCTGACACATACTTATTCTTTCAACAAATATCTATTGTGTATCTTCTATCTGTGACATAATATTTTTAATTTAAAGGTCCTATCTATCTATCTATCTATCTATCTATCTATCTATCTATCTATCATCTTGTTTGAGAGACAAGGTTTCTCTTTGTAGCCCTAGCTGCCCTGGTCATACTCTGCAGACCAGGTTGGCTTCAAACTCAGGTATGCTCCTGCTTCTACCTCCCACATGCTGGGATTAAAGGCATGTGGCACCACAACAGCCTGGCAAGGCCTTATTTATTTTTATTTTATGTGTATGTGCACCACATGCATGCAGTGTCTGTAGAGGCCAGAAGAGGGCATCAGCTGCTCTGGGATAGGAGTTAGATAGTTGTAAACTGTCATGTGGGTGCTGGAAATTGAGCCCAGGTCCTCTGGAAGAGCAGCCTGTTCTCCTAACCGCTGAGCCATCTCGCCTCCCCAAGATACTATTTTGTTGGCAAGAAAACTGTGGCATAGTCAGGTTTAATGCCTGTAATTCCAGGATTCAAGAAGTTGAGGTAAGAGTATCATTAGCCCAAGGACAGCCTAGTCAAGACAGGGGATACTATACCAGTCTAGGTTACATGGAAGACCCTGTCTCATGAAAAGACAGTAATATAATATTAAAGAAAGCAAAACCTCTGTTGTTAATTTGTTTTCCATTACTGTAACAAAATTCTTGAGGCTGGGCATGGTGGTACATATACCTTTAATTCTAGCACTTGGGAGGTGGAGTAAGGAGAATCTCTGTGAGTTCGAGGCCAGCCTTGTCTGTCTACACAGTAAGTTCCAGGACAGCCAGAGTTGCATAGATAAAGCATGTTTAAACAAACAAACAAACAAACAAACAAACAGAACAACAAAAGAAACCCAAGAGAATAAATTCAGAAAAGGAAAAGGCTCAGGTTTTAGAGGTTTCATTGGTTGGCTTATTGATTTTGGAATTAGGATGAAGCATACACCATGAGGGGAATACATAATAAAGAAGTTGGTTTATTTCCCAATGGTCAGGGAAGAGGAGGGGGAGCCGAGTCATGCTTCACAGCTTTCTTTGATGACAGGTCTGTCCTTGTTTCTTTCTGAGGGCATTGCGCTCATGACTTGATCACCATCTGTGACTAGGGCCATCTCTGAAAAGTCCCACTACATCCTAAAGATGCAACACTAGGAACCGGGCTTGCAACCAAAACATGAATGCTATCCAGATCCTAGTGCAATCGTGCAGGCTTTGGGGAGAGGCTATGTAGGGTTGTTTTTTGTTTGGGGGGGGGGTCAGAGAAGGGCTAGCTTTTGAAAGGAGCACAGAGGTGCTATTGGCATGAAGAGTCTAACAAGAGACATGGTTAGTCTAAGGACAAGGGCGCTCCTGTAGCCACGCACTATCACGCGAGGCTCAAAGGGAAAGACAAAAGCTTCATTACAGGGTTATTGTTCATACTGCATGGAACACTGTTGTAATGTCCTATGGTGGATTTTTATTATTGTAGGAGCAGTGGCCTGGACCCTGCCAACCTTGAACTCTTGGGGTGTTGTTGTTGTTGTGTTGTTGTTGTTTGCCCATGTGGGTAGGTGTCTTGATACCCAGCACCTTTTATCCATCTGTGGTACTCAGGAGATCTACTGACATATCTCTGATCCTGACTTACTTGTGGTGTCCTTCCAGGTGGGTAGTCATGTAACTCTTCCGTGCCTCAGTTCCCTCATCTGTAAAATGGGGATACTGATGCTGGCCTCAGTTCCTTTATCTGTAAAATGGGGACATTGATGCCAACCAACCCTGGCTTTCTTACAGGGCTCCGGGAGACAAACACTCAAGAAAGAGCCCAGAAGATGGGAAAGGATCATTTAGAAATTCCTTCATCTGCTTCTTGATTACAAGTGATGGCCCAATGGTGTGAGCCCCCTACCCGTGCCCAGCAGTTACTTGTCCACAGTTGCAGCTCCTCTGCCTGCCTTTCTCAGCTCCAGTCTTGTGAATATCTGCCTGGGATTTATTTCTGTTGACTTGGTATTTTACTCTGTAGAATTTACATAGACTTTACCTGTTGAGATTTGCAGTCGCGCCTCAATCCAGGCTAATATTTACTGAGAGCTTACTAGGTACCAGCCATCTCACGCAGCGTTACCACACGGATTACCTTACTCAATACTCACAGAGAAACTTAAGGGATGGAGTCTTCTGTTTCTTATTTTCCCAGATGAGGAAGCCGAGCCACAGTGGAGCCACAGCTGGGCAGCTAAGTAGCCGTGTCACTGGTATTTGAACATGATGAGTTGGGTTGTAAGGCAAGGAGACTGTATCCTTACAGCAACCCCACAAACTCCTACATATAATATACTACATAGCAAATGACTTTATATACCTTAGGGCCTTCTCTCTCCCTCAGGGTCCCTGGGTTGGTTCAAGGCTAACTTCACATAGCTCATTCCAGAATTCATGACTTCCCGGTAGAAGTAAGGATGACCAGAGGTTAAGCCACACCACAAGGATCCTGTTAGGCCCTTAGGTTGAGTTGTGTTTGTTCTCCAGCATTCTCTATCAGTTGGGTCTGTCACCTGCAGCTAAAGGAGATCTCTGCTAAGACACTAAGTGTTGTATGTCCTACCTCCCATGGAGAGAAGCGTCTAAGGACACAGGAAAGTGAGTGGCAGAGATTGGTTTGGAATTGAGTCACAGGGGACTCTGAAAGTCATGGTGTTTGTGGCCTTCTTTGTTGGAGCACAGCTTCTGCAGTCAACCTGGTCACCCCGACAGCCCCATCCTGTTCCCAGGCTGTCACAAAGACACTGAAGAATGAGACAGGGAATCACTCGAGCACATGCATGCTCTAGGAGAATGAGAACAATATTTAACATATGTACATATTGGAAAAAAACAACAACTCAGAATAGCAGTCAGAAGAACTGGTGGCTGGGGGGCTCTGTATAATCCTCTCCTCCTCCTCCTGCTCTTGGTGCTGGAGATGCAGCCCAGGGGCTCTGGCAAATTCTCTGGCACTAAGCCCCACCCCAGCCCCTCGAGCCTCCTCTCATCAAGCCCATGTAGCCTCTATCATGAGCCACCTCAGTAGCCCCCCAAGCACCCCTAACAGGAGCCCACTTGTTATCTGCTCTGAGCCCCAGGCTTCTGGCACTTCAGAGTCACTCTGGTCTTCACCAATGTTTCCAATGTTTCAAGTCCGTTTTCAACAGCCCCTGGCTACCCGCCTCTGTGCTTCTTCTAATAAATCATATATGTATTTATGTGTATGTATATATGTATATATACGTTTTGTTAGAATTTATTTATTAATTTATTATGAGTCCTGCCTTCTCTCAGAGGGCACCTGTGATAGCCACTCTGGGTTGTCAACTTGACTACATCTGGAATGAACTAAAACCCAAAACAACTGGGCATATCTGCGGGGCGATTTTTTTTATTATTATTTCTTAATTAAATCATTTGAAGTGGGAAGAGCCACTTTTTCATATTTATTTATTTATTTATTTATTTATTTATTTATTTATTTATTTCAAGACAGGGTTTCTCTGTGTAGCTTTGGCTGGAACTGGAACTCACTCTGTAGACCAGGCTGGCCTCAAACTCAGAAATCCACCTGCCTCTGCCTCCCAAGTGCTGGGATTAAAGGTGTGCGCCACCACTGCCCAGCAGAAAGAGCCACTTTTAATGCTTGAAGTTCAAAGATAATGCTGAAATTCAGATCTTTTGAGGTGGGGAGATTCACCTTTAATCCAGGCCACCCTTTCTGCTAGTAGCCCATATAAAGGACACAGAAGAAGGAAGCTCTCTCTTTGCCTGCTTGCTCTCACCCTCCATACCAAGTCCAGTTCTTCACTGGCATCAGAGCCTACTTCTTTGGGGTTCCAGTGTATACTGAAGAATTCTTGTTCCTTCCATATATATATATATATATATATATATATATATATATATATATTCACACATACATATATGTGTGTATATGTTTTATTAGAATTTATTTATTAAATTATTATGAATATATTTTTCTATAAATCCTGTTCCCCTAGAGAACCCTGAACAATAGAGCACCTACACACATGGTTGATCCCCAGGGCCTCCTTCTACCCTCTCCTACCATCGCTGTGCCGCTGTGGGACCCTTTTTTTTTTTAAAAGATATATTTATTTATTATATGTAAATACACTGTAGCTGTCTTCAGACACTCCAGAAGAGGGCATCAGATTTCGTTACAGATGGTTGTGAGCCACCATATGGTTGCTGGGATTTGAACTCAGGACCTTTGGAAGAGCAGTTGGCACTCTTAACCACTGAGCCATCTCGCCAGCCCCTGTGGGACCCTTTTTACCTCCCTGCAGTATTAGTCAGGGCTCTCTAGAGGAACAGAACTGATAGAATGAATGAATACACACACACACACACACACACACACACACACACACACGAATTATTAGAGACTATTGTTCAGAAGTTCAATAATGGCTGTCTACCAACAAAAAGTCCAAGAATCCAGTAGGTGTTTACGAGGTTCAGTGTCGCATCTCATCCTCAGATCCTTAAGAAGTAGGCTCTAATGCCAGAGAGAGAGAGAGAGAGAGAGAGAGAGACCACACAAAGGCAAAGAGGGCAAGCTTCCTTCTTCAAAATTCTTTCTGTAGGTTGCCAGCAGAAGGTTGTGGTCCAGAGTAAAGGTAGGTCTTCCTATTTCAAATAATTCTGTCAAGAAAAATCCCTCACGGCTACACCCCTGCCCTGGACTTTAGTAAATGGTTATTTCCACACCCCGTCTTAGCACGCGGTCCAGAGCCTCGGAAGCCCACACACTGAGCATGGCAGTCACAGTTTCCTTCTTCTTTCTCACCTCCAACCTGTGGAGGATCATGGGATTCCAACCCTGATGACAGTCAGATGTTGCTGGTATACTAGGCTCCCTGTCTGTGGCTTACATGAGTCCTGAGAGTTTTAAAGGTTCATTGCCCGGAAATTGCATGGGAAGCACAGCCTTATTGTCATTGCCGTTCATGTTTACGATGAAAAATAAGAAATTGCCAGGGTGTGGTGGCACATATCTTCAATCCCAGCACTGGGGAGGCAGAGGCAGGTGGATCTCTGATTTCCAGACCATCCTGGTCTGAGAGCTCGTTCTGGAATAACCAGGGCCAGAGGGAGAAACCCTGTTTTCAAACAAACACTCAAACAAACAAACAAACAAACAAACTTAAAGAAAAGTAAGAATTTACTGATACAAAGAAAACTGTTGCTGGGCCTGTAGTCAGCTCCCTGAAGGACTGAGGGAGAAGGGGCGTGTCTTCTCATGCTCTATAAGCGGAGGCATGAGATGCGGGAGGCTATTGGGCGAAGCCTACTAAGTTACAAACTGGAAAAAGGCGGTCCTAAAAGGACCTCTACAAGCTTTCATTTGTTTTTAAAAAGTAGAACAGAATTGGTGGTGGTGGCAGTGGGAGGCATTGGCAGGCAGATCTCTGTGAATTTGAGCCTTGTCGGCGCAGTGAGTTCCAGAACATCCAGGGGGTACACGGAGAAACCTTGTAAAAAAAAAAAAAAGGAAAGGAAAGGAAACAAATGTACAACAGAGACATGGTTTGAGAACTTTGTTAAACTGCTCTGACACCTACCCTGAAGCAGGATTGAGAAGGTTCAAATGGTTCAAGAGCACCGTGCAGCTGAGGTTCTCTTAAGGGCCCTAGCACGTCCATTGCCTTCATCTCTCCATGCTGAGGTCATCAATGAAGCAGGGCTGAGGGCACTGGCTCTGGGCATTGAATACAGAGCCTTGAACATCCTAAGGAATGCCCTACCTCTGGGCTACCCAGCTCCCATGTGCCACTTAGGAGCTGGGTGACCTAACAACTTAGCCCTTCTGTGCCCCAGTCTCCTCCCCTCTTTTCTTTCTTTCTTTCTTTCTTTCTTTCTTTCTTTCTTTCTTTCTTTCTTTCTTTCTTTCTTTCTTGTTTGTTTGTTTTATTTTGTTTTTAGAGACAGGGTTTTTCTGTATAGCTCTGGCTGTCCTGGAACTCATTCTGTAGACCAGGCCGGTCTCAAACTCAGAAATCCGCCTGTCTCTGCCTCCCAAGTAGTCAGATTAAAGGTGTGTGCCACCACTGCCCGGCTATTTACTTATTTTCAAGGTCGCCTTCCATGGCTTATATGTGAGGCCAACTTGCAGGAGCTGGTTCTGGATTGAATTCACTCTGTCAGGCTTGGCAGCATGTGTCTCTCCTTTTTTTTTTTTTTTTTTTCAAGAGTTATTATGCATAAGTGGGTTTTTTTTTTTTTTAAGATTTATTTATTATATGTCAGTACACTGTAGCTGTCCTCAGATACTCCAGAAGAGGGCATCAGATTTCATTACGGATGGTTGTGAGCCACCATGTGGTTGCTGGGATTTGAACTCGGGACCTTCAGAAGAGCGGTCGGTGCTCTTAACCACTGAGCCATCTCGCCAGCCCTATGCATAAGTGTTTTACCTGCATGTATGCCTACAGGGCAGAAAAGGGTACCATATCTCATTATAGAGGGTTGTGAGCCACCATGTGGTTGCTGGGAATTGAACTCAGGACCTCTGGAAGGGATTGCCTCATGCAGTCCGGTGGAGCTGGGACAGGGTGAAAGACTCAGGGGTCAAGGCTGGGGATGGAAGCTGTGTAAGACACTCCTCTTAACCCCTGAGCCACCTCTCCAGCCCAAGCAGCAAGTGTCTTTACCTACTGAGTGTCTCCACCACCCCATCCCCAACCCCACCCCCTCCAGCATCCCCACCCTCTCCCTGTTTTTCCCTCGAGACAAGGTCTTAACAAGTTGTCCCATCTGGCTTCAAAATTTCAAATTTCCTGCCTCATCTTTCAGAGTGGCTGGGATTACAGACCTACGGGGAAGCCTTCCTGACTGAGGCAGTACCAGGACTGGTCTCTGAGGCTTACAGGGACTCCCTCCTATTTGACTGGAAGCAATGACACCTTCAACCGCTTTAACCTGTAACCACCTCTTCTCAGTGCTTTCCCCTAAACAAAAGGAAACACCTCTTCTACTCAGCAGACCTCCTCATGGTTCCTCTCAGCCATCCAGGGGTGGCTGCTAGGCCCTCAAGAGCCAGGTATCTCTACCCCATCTCGAAATTTTCTCTTGGCCTGAAAGCAAAGGCCGGAATAATTTTCCTGCAATGTTGAAGATATTGGGCAGAGAGAAAAATATGTCCGTGTCCCCGGGGGCCCCACCCCCACCTCACCCCACCCCACCCCCACAGTGCCCCCTGAGGTGAGGAACAACCATGAGGGCTGCTCAAGGGGGAGGTGAAAGAAGAAACACAGCCAGGGGGGTTGGCCTCACAATCCAGGTCCCCTTAATATCCCATAATAAGGTGCTGTCAATATGAGTTTCCCGTTCAACTAGATTTGCTAAGAAGGCTGAGGGAGGTCAGAGGTGCTTTCTGGCCCTCCTGGTATGGGGCACACGGGCCCCTTCTTCACCTTTTCCCCCTCTGCTGTCCAAATAGACTCATTTGTCAGCCTGTGTGTACCCAGGTTCCATGAATCCGTGACGGGGTATTAGAGGCCCTTGAGCCTTCTGTGTCCCCCCCCCCCAACCCGAGATACACAAAAACAGGATTTTGTTTTAATGTGAGGGGGTTCAGAGCTTGACCAGGAAGGTAGGCATGAAGGTCCCAGGGAGACAGGGCTCCACGAGTAGAGGGATCCAGAATGCATCGGCCGACCTGGTGGTGTTCAGATTGGCTGCTGGCTACTCATTCTGCTTCCCCGTGTATTAAATACTCCCTCTTCCCCCCACCCCACCCCCAGGGGGAGGTGGGGGGCGGGGCAGAGACCTGGCTTTTCAGGTGCCTCACTGTAGAACGGTGTGAGCTCTTGAAGAGAGCCGTAAAGGAGACCTGGTCGCCATGTACCAGGCCGGTTCTAGAGCGTCCCATATGGGATTGCCTCATGCAGCTCAGTGGAGCTGGGAGAGGGTGAAAGACTGAGGGGTCAAGGCTGGGGATGGAAGCTGTGTAAGAACAGGGGCTGTGATACCTATTTCCCCAAGTCAGCAGGGGCTGTTGGAATTTAACAAAGAAGTCCAGGCATGATGGAACATGCCCATACATCCCAGCACTCAGGGGGCTGAGGCAGGAGGATCACGAGTGTGGCATATACATATATATCAAACAAAACTAGACCAGTGCGTGGGACAGAGGAGGACAGGAATGGAGGCCCAGTCGGACTGTGGGGAGAGGCAGGAGGAACTGGCTGTACGGAGGTTAAAGGATCTAGACATTCTGGGCCTGGGCTCGGATAGGGCACCTTGTGCACCTCTGCCTGGAAGCATCTGGGGTGGCCGAGGTGAACAGGATGAAGTCATACTGTGCCCTCCCCAGGGGACCAGTGATGGGTACCGATGATCTAGGTGGTAAGACCATGGGGGCCATAGGACAGTAATGCAGGCTGGGGGGCTGAGGAGGGCAGACCTGGGTTTCTATCCCTTTTGTGAGCCGTTTTAATTCGTGTAAATGAGGGTTTTTAATTTGTTATTCTGGGTTTTAGTTCTATTACCGTCTCATTTGCCTCTAAACCCTATTTCGCCTCAGCCTGGACCGAATTCCATTTGATGCATTAGAACTAATTCTCCTCCCAAGGGGTTAGACGTTTTCTCCCCACACAAAAGTCGCTTATTTTGGATAAAGAGACGATTAGATTTATCTTTAATATTTTAATGGCAGCTGGGATTAGCGGGCAAGCAGCCCCAGCCAGTGCTGTTCTCCCCGGATTAGGTTCTGATAAACTCTCAGATGGGGAGCCCTCCCCCCAATACTCCATTTTCTGTTTTCTACAAAGTGCTTTTTTATTATTTTTTCTGTGGGAAAAAAATTCCCTTGTCTTTTGGGGCATCATAAATTCCATTTGCTGTTTTCTATTAAATCAAGTTGATTAAATTCGTTGTGACTCTTTGCACATAGATCTTTTTAATTTTAACGTCTCCAGCATAAAATCTTTAATGGTGCAATTTAAAATTGCTGCAATATACAGTGCAGGCCCTGATCAAGCAGATGGAGATGAGGTTCTGCGGGGTGGGGGAGTGAGGAGAAGGCCGGGGATTGACTCTTCCCTGAAGAACTGAATGTGACCCAGAGTGCCCATGCTCAGGCACCCTTTCAGCCATGTCTTCTGAGCTTCAGGCTTTCCCTAGCACCCTAGACAGCACTTACAGAGAACTTGCCTGTGCTCCTTACTGCATGAGTCCTGCTAATACTCCTTGTAAGAAGGGTTGTTGGCTGGAGGTCACACAGAAGTCTGTGGCAGCCATTGAGTCCAGTTTGTTTGGTCTGCGGCTAGCCCCCCATCTCAACTCTCAGAGCCTCTATCTCCTTACCAGTGAAGTGGGATGACTGGTTCTGCATCGACTCCCATGACTTCGATAAAGACTTGATACAGACTGCCTTTATGAACAATGCAAGGCTGGACTTTCCTGGAGATCTGGGGGATTCTTCCCGTCCCATTTGGGACCAGACGCCCTGCCATCCCAGGACCGGTAGAGCTGATTTTTGAGGTCTTGGGAATCTTCCCTAACTACCAGGTCTTGGCTGCCCCCTCCCCTTAATTCCCAGACCCCCACCCCCGCCCTTTCTTTCTCTTGTCCCTCCTTCTGTAATCTGACCTCATCAAGCCTTGGGAAGGCTGATCCACCAGAGCAAATCCTTCATCCAGAGGGCCAAAATCAGCTTAATTTGTAGCAATTTGAAGCAGGTCTTTGCCAGGATTTGAATATCAAATTATCCCATAGCCTAGACAGGCCTAGGAGCTTCCCCTGCCCCCACCCTCCCACTGCAATATGGATGGATGTGTTCTGAGATCTATAGGAAAGACTGAAGAGACCGGACTGGGCCAGAGGATGCTGATGGGTATCAGATGTGCTGGGGAAATATGTCTGTCGGGCACCAGTCAGCCCATCCCAGGCCTAAGGAGGAGGACAGGGTGGGGGACAGGAACATCCTGTTTGGGAGACTGATCCTCTTGTCAAACCTTCAGGGAACATGGACAGATTTTTTCTTGTCATTTAATAATACAGTATAAATTAATAATAATACAAGCATACAGTTTACACGACGTTCGCGTTGTCGCAGTTATCATGAGATGAGAGGAGCAGAGGTGGCCCGAGGGACATTCATGAATTACATGCAAATATTCTGCCATCTGTTTTTTCCAAGACAGGGTTTCTCTGTGTAGCCCTGGCTATCCTGGACCTCACTCTGTAGACCAGGCTGGCCTCGAACTCACAGACTTGCCTACCTCTGCCTCCTGAGTGTTCAGATTACGTTCTGATGACTAGGAAAGTCTGAAGAAATCTCAGCTGGCCCATCAACAAACACTGCACACACTCCCCCCCACCCCATCCCACCCCCGGTGTCTGGGGGAAGATCTGACCTTCAGTGCTACAGGCCACTACACCTCTTTGGCCCTTCTTGTCAGTCCTGCTTCCTCTGGCAACCTCCCTCCTGATTCCTGGTGTGTCCTGGGGCCTGGAAGATGTCCACACCCACCCACCACAGGGGACGCACTGCCCAGACCTGAGAGTCAGAGTTGTACCCATCTCATGGGCTTGTCATGCCCCATGGGATGTGAAACAAGTCCTTTGTAAGCCTGTCTGTCCACCCAATAGCAAGAGGAGAAACCATCCAGGTGTAGGGGTATATACATTTAATCCCAGCACCTGGGAGGCAGAGACGGGAGGGTTTCTGTGAGTTCAGGGACAGCTTGGTCTACATATTAAGCTCTAGGCTAGCCAGGGGTATACAATGAGACTGTCTCAAAAAAAAAAAAAAAAAAAAAAGCTTGGGCCTGGAGAGCTGGCTCAGCAGTTAAGAGCACTGACTGCTCTTCCAGAGGTCTTGAGTTCAAATCCCAGCAACCACATGGTGGCTCTTGTACAACCATCTGTAATGAGATCTCATGCCCTCTTCTGGTGTGTCTGAAGACAGCTACAGTGTGCTTACATATAATAAATAAATAAATCTTATTTTTAAAAAAAAGCCATTCCCTGAATTCTAGGAACTCTTGTTTGGGGGCAGACAGGCAAACAGAGACTAAACAGGAAATAGCACAAGTTCTGGTTGCTGGCTTAGCAGCCACGCTATCGAACTAAACATGCTTTTTCTTCTATTCTTTCATCCTCACAGAACCCTTGGAGGTGGGGACTGCTATGACGAACACCCACTTTACAGAAGAGTAAACTGAGGCACACAGAGTTTTTTTTTTTTAGTAACATGCTGGGGTCATACAGGAAGCTGAGGCTTATCCCCTCTAGTCAGACTTCAACCTGTCCTTCTTACCTCTTTCCACGGAACCATCCACCCATCTTTATCCAAAACTGTTTAGACAGACCGATGGATAGAGTGCTAGGCAGACGTCCTGAACAATGAATTGTATTTAAAAAAAAAAAAAAAAAAAAAAAAAAAAAACGTTTATTTATCATGTGTGTGAAGCCCACCCAGTGGGGTCCTTGGGATGGAACTCAGGTGATCAGGATTAGCGGCAAGTGAATGTCTTTACCTGCTGAGTCATCTTGCCAGCCCAATCTGCTATGTTTTTGAGGGTGTTGTTTTGGGAGAGCAGCAGGGGTATTTATAACCTGCATGAAGGTCACAGAAGGGGTTGATATCTTTATTTATTGAGCTGCTGATACTCAGGTGGAAAAAAGCCGGGGCCCCTCCCCTCAAGCAACTCTCTTGCAGTAGGGGGCTGAGAGCTGCCCACACAGACAGGGCCACAGGTCCTGATGGAGGAAGTGATAGCTTGGGAGCTTGGGGGGCGTCAGCCCATGCTTCTTAAAGAAGGTTCACTTAAGCTGAAGGTGCAACGCTAAAAGGAAACCCTGGATTCCCTTCCCTGGGCCAGGTCCCCTATCTGGGACAGTCCCTCCACAGAACCCTCCCAGGCTAGTCCAGGCAATTCTTTCCCTCACCACCTACTCCAGAGAGGTGGATCCCTTGATAGGGAGATCTGTGTACTCACACTGCCCTGTGCTCTGGGAATGCTGTATCCTAGACTGAGCAGAAATTGGTTAGGGGCCCTTAGGAGCATCGTGGTTGCCTTGGGAGAACCTGGTGGTTTTCTTCCGGGCTGCCTAGAGTTGAGGGCATGAATAGGCCTCCAGACACGGCTCAAACCGCTTAGAAGGGAGTCACAGCAGCCACCCGGTCTCTGTCGTGGGAATCAACCTTAGGCTCTTGTCTCTGGGGTGGTCTGCCACCCACCCCTGAGCTCTTCTTACCCTGGCCCCCATGTCTGCCTTACCCAGTGGTGGCCAGGGCAGCTCTCCTGAATAACGATGGTATTGGCTCAGATTAAGGGCAACTAACTGGTGCTTGGCTTTTCCTTTTTATATAACAACTAATCTTCTTCTAATCAGCCATTATTAAATTATATTCCGTTTTTAATTCATTCACAGATCACCGTTGGGACAGCTGGATGGATAATTGGGGAAGAGATAATTTATGTAAATGAGGAACAGCAGCAGAAGGTGGGAGAGAGGGAGACCCAGAGCCAAAAGGACCCTTCGGATGCTCGGGGTGAAGAGGGACAGCGCTGGATCCTGGCTGGCTGTGATGGGGCTTGGGGCCACTCCTGGGTGGCATTACACCGAATCCTTCTAGAGAACAGGGAGCATATTACTATGGGGGGGGGGTAGTTGTTATGGGCACCCGTCCTGTTTTTTTAGTGTGTCCTGAGAGGCAATAGATTGCTTTGGAGAATTCTGTTGCAGCTGCTTCTCCCCACAAGCTGTCCGTTAACCTCAGTTCTCACATCTGCAAAATGGGAGCAATACGGGACCTGTCCTGTAAGAGAGCTGGTAGTAAGGAACTCAGTTCCAAGCCAGGGGCACCCAGCACTCTTAGGAGGATTATAAACACTGAACCCAACCTTCCTCCCACACTTGACCTCAGCCCAGGAGACATCTTTGGCACATGTGATGTTGACAACCTGTATCCCTGATAAAAGCCACATTGAGGATCCCTCTGCCAGAGGCTGGCTGAGCACCCGATATGCAGTATCTTCTGGCTTGAGAACAGCCGTTTGAAGGGGGAGCTGCCGTCTCAGTTTTACTGTGGACACGGGGTCTCTTTCCATCAGTCAGTCCTGAAACGGGAACCCAAACAAAAGCCCTGGGTGCTGCTTAGAAAGGAGAGGGAGGTATAACACTTGTCTAGTACAGGGTAGCTCTGGGTATTTTCAGCCAGGGGTGCAGGGTGGGGTGGGGGACAAGAGAAACAGCAAGCTCAGAAGAAGGCCATTTCAGGAAGGCATGTCGGACTGCTACAGGCAGATGAGAGAAACTGGACCTTCATCCTTCCTGGCCCTTCTTTGTTCTTTCTTTTCTTCTCCTTCTCCTTCTTCTCCTTCTCCTTCTCCTCCTTCTCCTTCTCCTTCTCCTCCTTCTCCTTCTTAAAATTTATTTATTGTTATATGTAAGTACACTGTAGCTCTATTCAGACATACCAGAAGAGGACATCAGATCTCATTGTGAGCCACCATGTGGTTGCTGGGATTTGAACTCAGGGCCTTTGGAAGAGCAGTCAGTGCTTTTAACTGCTGAGCCATCTCTCCAGCCCTTCCTGGCCCTTCTTTGAGGACTGTAGAAGTTGGGGCACAGGTAGTCTGCCAAAGACTGAAGGGTGGGGCCTGCATGTGCCTGTGCTGGCCTGACCTGGCAAGGGGTGGACCTTGGAGTATTCCCAGAGGGAGGGAGGGGATTAAAAGGGACTAGGGAGGGTGGTCCCAGAGGGTCCATGCAGAGTAATGAGATTAGGCCCCAGGCAGAGTGAGTGAAAGTTCTTTCCATATGGGGCCTCTGTCCTGCTCTACACTGCAGCTGTCACCATGCCTGGGAGAGAGTTACCAGCAGTCCCCTTCTCGCATGGGGGCAGGCTGGCACCCTCTACCTCCCTAGAGCCCTTGGCATTCCTGCTATGGTCATCTGCCAAGGGTCTGGTCTCCAAAGCTTAGCCCTCTGCCCACCCCTGACAGATGGGGCCACCCACACACTATGTTTTGTCATTGCCTTCTGCCTTGGATTCCCAGGATAGAAGGCTACGGTGATGATACTACAGACCCTCTGAGGCAGAACTTTGGAGACAGGGAGGTCCAAAGCCAGGTCCCTGGGTTTGACAGCTGTGTGACCTTGGATAGGTTTTGTTTTTTTTTTTTTTTGTTGTTGTTGTTTTGGTTTTTCAAGACAGGGTTTCTCTGTATAGCCCTGGCTGTCCTGGAACTCACTTTGTAGACCAGGCTGGCCTGGAACTCAGAAATCCGCCTGCCTCTGCCTCCCGAGTGCTGGGATTAAAGGTGTGTGCCCCTTGGTTCCAACTGACAAAATGGTTTTCACAGGAGAGGGCAGTGTGGGGCCTTTAGTGCCAGGCAGTCTCCAAAGTAGAGGTCACAGACCTGGGCCTCACATTCTTTATTTTTAAAATTTTTTTATTAGTATATATTAATTATACAAAATAAGGGTTTTTATTATGAGATTCATATATCATATCATATCATATCATATCATATCATATCATATCATATCATATCCACCCTCCCATTACCTCACTTGTCCCCTACCCACCGCACTATTGATCATCTTCCCAGTTAGACCTCCTCCCACTTTGACACGGAGGGACCTCTCTTTCCTAGAAAAGGCTATGGAGGACAGAGCACAGGGAAGAGCCCGCTCTTCCCTCCCTCTAGTGGTGATGGAGCGCATAGCAGAGCGCAGGCACCTCGGCTTGGGTCAGGCTTAGAGTCCGGGCTGGGACAGTGGCTGGGGATGCCAGAGCCCTTCACAGCATCCGAGGGAAGGGGTACCAGAAAGGCATTCCTTCTTAACTATTGCTGACATCCATCAGGAGACTATCTTTCCTTCAACTGTATGTCGGTTAAAGAAAGCACCTCTAACAGGGGCCACACATCAGGTGCATCTTTCTCTTGGCTTGCAGCTCCAAGTCCGGCAGAGGGAGGAGCGAACCAGCCGGGTGTGGACAGCTGATGGCAATCTGCTGAGGGCTGGAAGCATCTGGAAGAACCTGGTGTGGGAGTCAAGAACCACAGGTAAGTTAGTCCCTCTGAAATCAGCGTGCTTTCCTCGTGGTCCAGTGACAGGCAGGGCCGGAGTTGCAGTTAACAAAACTTTTCAGTCCTTTTTTTTTTTTTTTTTTTTTTTTGGTTTTTCGAGGCAGGGTTTCTCTGTGTAGCCCTGGCTGTCCTGGAACTCCCTCTGTAGATCAGGCTGGCCTCGAACTCAGAAATCCGCCTGCCTCTGCCTCCTGAGTGCTGGGATTAAAGGCGTGCGCCACCACGCCCGTCTCAGCCTAATTTTATAGATGGGGAGAAAAAAGTACACATTAAAGAGTGGGATTATGCGCTGCGGTGACTTTACACTCTGATCTGGAACAAGCTCAAGGGAGCAATAGTTTTAAAAAGGAAGACAAAACACAACATCTTGTTTCCTTTACTCATGAAAAATAAAAGATATGTACGTATATATATATGTATATATATAAATATTTAAATTTTTATTTTTATTATTGTTCTAAGTTACATGTGTGTGGTGTGTAGAAAAATGTAAGTGCACACATGCATACAGGTGTCCGCAAAGGTCAGAGGAGGCTGTTAAATTCCCTCAAGCTGAAGTTACAGGTGGGTGTGTGCTGCTTAATGTAGGAACTGGGGACAGAATTGTGTGAGGTCCTCTGCAAAAGGTCTTCACCACTAATCCATCTTTCCAATTTCTCTTTTTATTTCTTTTTTCTTTTTCAGGGTCTCGTTCTGACTGGAGTTCTGACTGTCCTGGAACTCACTATATAGACTCACAGAGATCTCCCTGCTTCAGTCTCTGAGTGCTAGGTCTGTGCCACTATGCCTGGCCTTATGTCAGTATGCTTTTTAAATCTCTGACAGAGTGTGTAAAAACTGGTTATTGATTGGTTGTGGGGAAAGGAATAGTTGTCTAGGGAATGGAACGGGAGAAACACACAGGATATTCTATATCTTTTGTATTATGGAGTTTCAAAAACTGCCTGTAGAACCAGGCATGATAGCACTCACTTCTTTAATCCCAGCACTCGGGAGGCAGAGGCAGGTGAATTTCTGAGTTTGAGGCCAGCCTGGTCTACAAAGTGATTTCCAGGACAGCCAGGGCTATACAGAGAAACCCTGTCTCGAAAAAAACCAAAAAAAAAAAAAAAAAAAAAAAAAAAAGAAGGCAGAGGTAGGCTGATCTCTGTGAGTTCTTGGCCAGTCTAACCCTACATGACTAGTGATAGGCCAGCCCATACACAGTGAGGCTCTGTCTCAAACAAAGCACAACAAACACAAAAACGGATTGTAGAGCCTAGAGATGGCCCAGTGGCTAACAGCACTTGCTGCTCTTCCAAACCACCAGGGTTTGAATCCCAGTACCCAGGTGGCGACCCAGCTCTAGAAGGTCCAACAGACTCTTAAGTGGGACACATACACCGTGCAGGCAAAGCACTCACATACACAGAGTAAGATAAATACATCTAAAAGAAAACAACTTTATGGAGCTGAGCATGGTTTCTCCCACCTGAAATGCCAACATCCCAGAGGCTAAGGCAGGGGACTGTGGAGACTTTGAAGCCAGTCTGGGCTATACAGTGAATTTCAGACAACTCCAGGTTACAGAGCCCTAAATAAAAAAAACAAAGACAGCCAGGCGTGGTGGCGCACGCCTTTAATCCCAGCACTCGGGAGGCAGAGGCAGGCGGATTTCTGAGTTCGAGGCCAGCCTGGTCTACAGAGTGAGTTCCAGGACAGCCAGGGCTACACAGAGAAACCCTGTCTGGAAAAACCAAAAAAACAAACAAACAAAAACAAAAACAAAAACAAAATAAAAACAAAACAAAACAAAAAAACCCAAAGACACAGGCCCCAAAGGGGATAGGAACTCCACAGGAAGACCAACAGAGTCAACAAACTTGGGCCTTTGGGGCTCTCAGAGTCTGAACCACCAACCAAAGAACAGCCACAGGCTGGACCTAGGCCTCCCCGCTCATAAGCAGCAGATGTGCAGTTTGGTCTTCATGGGGGTCCTGAACAACTGGAATGGGGCTATCCCAAAAGCTGTTGCCAGTAGGATATGTTCTACTAGCTGGGCTGCCTTGTCTGGACTCAGTGGGAGAGGAAGCACCTAGCCTGTAGAGACTTCAAGTGTCAGGATGAGGGGATACGGGGGGGGGGGGTACCCATTCAGAGGAGAAGGGGGGGGGGGGGAGGAACTGTGGGGGGAGGTGACCAGGAGGGCAGCAGTGATCCAGATGTAAAGTGAATAATTAAAAATAAATAAATTAAACAAACTAACTAACCAACCCAAAGACATAAAGGAAACCAAAACTGTATGTATGTACTAGGCTTGATGGTGCATGTGTGTAAACCTTGCACTTGGGAGGCTGAAATAGGAGGTCTGTGAGTTCAAGGACAGCCCAGCCTATACACTTAGTCTCTGGCTAAACTAACACTGTAAACATAGTATCTATCTTGATAAACAATTCATTAAACAACAAATAATATATTCATCAATTTTTTTTAGATGCTATTCCTGCCAGCACACAGTAGGCACTTCATACGGGCCTAATGTCCCTTGCATCTCTCGGGCACACATTAACAATTCTGTTTGCCCAGCCACCTCCCTTTCCACTGTGAGCCTTGATCAGCAGGCACAATAGATGTTTGCTAGGTGACTGATTTATACCAGGGGTGAGGGAATGTCTCTCAGCTTCCACAGAAGTGAAAGACAAGCGGCTTCCATCGCCCCACAAGGGAAGATGACATCTGGTGCCAGGGTGGAGATGGTGAACATACTTGGTGTGCTGGAGACCCAGCGGCCAAGCTCACCCTATCCCATATAGGAGGGCCGGAAGTATTCAGCTGCCAGGACCATATCAGAAATGTGATCTCAGTACACAAGATCTGTCCTGAGGCCTGGCTGCTTAGGCCTTGCGCCTCCAACACCTAAGTTGGACAGGGCCCTTATCTGCCCCTTTCTTCCAGTTCTTTTGTTGGAGATGGGGGGGGGGGAGAGGGGGACGGACGTGGGGGTGTGTTAACTCATATGATGAGCCATGCATCGCACCCAGGGCTCTTTGTGAGTGGAGGGACACCTGAGCCCTGGGTACCTAAAGGTGTAGGGAGATGGGGACACAGATGTAGCCAGAATACCCCAGCCTCCAGCACCTGGCATGTTCTAGAGCACCAATTCATAGTCTTCAGGGGTGTACTGAAAGCTGGGGACTGTCAGGAGCCTAGAGGTACGGACTCTCTATACCCGGAGCAGTTCTTAGGCAAACACTCCTGCCCAGGATCTCCGGGGTCAGGGGTCAGGGGTCAGGGGCTGCTCCTGAGGGTTCTCCAGGGCTCTCTGTTCCTACTGATCCACTTCCCTAACGTCCCAGTCTGAGCTCTACATCTCCCTGTCCACTCACCCAGCTTCCCAGGTCCTGGAGACCCCAGTGGTGGGGAGGGCCCCGGTACCTCTTAGCTGGCTGCTAGCTCAGAGCTGTAGGGAGGCTGTTGCGGTGCATAGCACTGATCCTAACCAAGTTTGCCAGCCCAGCTTTTCTCATGGCTCCCGCACAATGGTCTGCTTTGTGCCCACCTGCCGATAATGCTTAATTAGGCGAGGAGTTGATTAATTTGAGGTAATTGACAGCTAATTAGAAGCCTACAGGCTCATTAACTTGACATCTTGTCTTTGTGAACTGGCTGGGTACAGTCAGGTGACGGTAACCGTTGCTCCCCTCCCCAGCTCTTCCAACTCCAAAAGTCTGAGGCATCACCTAGGGGAGGGCTGGGCAGACCCCAGGATTCAGGTAGGGCAGTCTCAAGGTCAAGAGTAGAGGGAACTGGCAGTGAAGGGTAAGGAATCCCAAATGAAGACGTCTGCTCTGGCTCTAGGAAGGAGAGAGAACAAGGATGAAAGGGCAAATGGACCCGAGAGAGAAATGGACCCTAGCAGGAGAATGGGAAAGCCTGACACTCACAGTGAGAAGGGGACGGGGAGCAGGTGAGCCCCAGGCCTGTTGGTACTAGGTGTAGGCTTTGAAGAGAGGCCTACTTGTGGTTAAATCCCAGCTCTGCCTAGAGCTAGGTGAAGACTACAACTGACCTATATGCTCTCTAAGCCTGGGACTCGTATGTAAAACAGGATAACAATGTCTACCGTACCTCATTTGGTTACTGTGAACAGTTCAGGGGACACAGAGGCAAGGCCTAGGAAGCACTCAGTTAAATGTTACCGATTGGGCTGGCAGGATGGGTCAGTGGGTGCAAACCTAATGACCTGAGTTTGATCCCTGGGACTGGGGTGAAAGGAAAGAACTGATTCTGGAAGGTTCCTCCCACCTGCACGCTTGAGCTGTGGCAAACACCACCTTCCTGTGCTCACTTACACATTACACACACACACACACACACACACACACACACACACACACACTAATAATAATAAGTAAAACCTAAAGAATGTTCAATATTTAGTACCCCCAGAGCTTGTGTCTCTAGCTGCATATGTAGCAGAAGATGGCCTAGTCGGCCATCATTGGGAAGAGAGGCCCCTTGATCTTGCAAATTTTATATGCCCCAGTACAGGGGAATGCCAGGGCCAAGAAGTGGGAGTGGGTGGGTAGGGGAGCAGGGCAGGGGGGAGGGTATAGGGGAATTTTGGGATAACAATTGAAATGTAAATGAAGAAAATATCTAATAAAAATTGAAAAAAAAATTAAAGAAAGTGACATAATCAAAGTCACTAAATGGGAAATAAACTGGTTTTAAACCTGGATCTATCTGAAAAAAAAAAAAAAAGAAAAAAGAATGTTCACTATCCTTGGTAGTGGGAAGACGTGACTGGGAGATAGTCTAAGGGGGCAGGTGGGCCTTGGGGTCGTCAGAGGCAATGGAAAGCCCTCCCTTGTAGAACCAGTGTCACTGTGGAAATCTGCATTCAAACCACAACAGTGTTTGATGGTGTGCGGAACAGGCTTTCTTGTTGTAACCTCTTTAGGGGGCAATTTAGTGATATATATTATGATGTATATGTAGCTTTTGACCCAAGAGTTCTGCACTATTAACACAGTCTGAGGACTTACATGTATGTACAAAGACTTCATCACAACACAGCCTGCAGAACCTTCCTGTGTATCCCAGTTGGAAAGGCTGGAAATAACCCAAGAGTCCATCATTGACTAAGTTATGGTACATCCCCATAGTACAGTATATTACCATTGAATCTATATGTACCAATATGGGCAGGATCCAAAATGCATTAAATAGGAGGAAAAGCCAAGTATCTAACAGTGTGTAGTTCCCATAAGTAGCTCAGTGGCTGGAGGTACAGGAATGGGAGGCTTGGGCCTTTGGGGCTCTCAGAGTCTGAACCACCAACCAAAGAACATCCACAGGCTGGACCTAGGCCTCCCCGCTCATAAGCAGCAGATGTGCAGTTTGGTCTTCATGGGGGTCCTGAACAACTGGAACGGGGGCTAAGTATTTTTTATACTTTGTTAATTTGAAATATGGCTTGTATTTATTACCTTTTCAAAAATCACTTTACAATTAAAATACCCCCCCGCCCCCGCTCTCCATAAAACCTAACAATACCACTATAATGGCAGAGTAGCACCATGAACAAGGGCAGGAAGCCCGTCTTGTCCACTTGGTTTCTTCTTCTACACAGACAAACATGGTGGCCAATAGCCAGGTGTGGCTACTGAACCTTTGAAAGGTGGTCTTTTTTTTTTTCTTTAAAGAAAAGAGGATGGAGAGGTGGTTCAGTGGTTAAGAGCACGTACTGCTCTTGTGAATTTGGTTCTTAGCACCCACAATGTAGGTACTCCAGCTCCTGGGGATCTGATGCCCTCTTCTGGCCGCTACAGGTATTACATCCACATGCATCATCACCCAGATACAGATAGACATCTTTCAATTAAAAATTTTTTTTTAGCCGGCGTGGTGGCGCATGCCTTTAATCCCAGCACTCGGGAGGCAGAGGCAGGCGGATTTCTGAGTTCGAGGCCAGCCTGGTCTACAAAGTGAGTTCCAGGACAGCCAGGGCTATACAGAGAAACCCTGTCTCGAAAAACCAAAAAAAAAAAAGAAAAAACATTTTTTTAAAAAGGAAGGACAGTAATGGCTGATGTTTGAAGTTCTAACTTCAGCCGGGCGTGGTGGCGCACGCCTTTAATCCCAGCACTTGGGAGGCGGAGGCAGGCGGATTTCTGAGTTCGTGGCCAGCCTGGTCTACAAAGTGAGTTCCAGGACAGCCAGGGCTATACAGAGAAACCCTGTCTCGAAAAACCAAAAAAAAAAAAAGGGGGGGGGGAAGGAGGGAGGGATGGGGAGGCAGAGACAGAGAGGGAGAGAGATTTTATTCGATCACAGTTTGGAAGGTCCAAGTCCAAACAGCATGAAGCAGGATCTTACAACGTTGAGTTGGCTACCTCACTTCATGGTAGGCAGACACATGTATTTGTGCTGGGGCTGAAGTTTTAAATATTTACTTACTTTTAATTTAGATTTAATAGCTACACGAGGCTAATGGCTACAAGTGTGCAGATAGCATAGAAATGTGCTTAAGAGATAAACCAGCCAGTGGTCCTTTACTTCCATCTGAGGGAGTTCCCAACCCAGAATAGAAGTCTGGGTTCTGGGAAGATCTGGAGCACGGACAGTCAGGACTGTACTGGATGGAGATGCATCAGAGATGCTGGTGGCTCCGCTGGAATGTCTAGTTTTCTTAGGAAGGCACATTTTCATGGCTTAGATCAGTGGTTCCCAACCTTCCTGAGGCTGCAACCCTTGAACACGTCATGTGTGGTGACCTCCAACCATAAAATCATTTCATTGCTATTTCATAACTGTAAGTTTGCTCCAGTTAAGAATTGTAACGTAAATATCTGATATGTGACCCCAGGAGGTCGTGACCCCAGGAGGTCGTGACCCACAGGCCGAGAGTCACTGTCTTGGGAACTAAAAAGCACATTTATGCAGAGATGATGGCTGGGTGGGTAAAATGATTGTGCCACAAGCTCCAGGATCCAGGATCTGAGTTAGGGCCCCAGAAGCCATGGGAAGCTGGACACCACAGTGTGCGTCTGTACTGCCAGCACGCCCGGGAGCTGGAGACGGGAGAATCCCAAGATGCTCTTGGGCCTGCTCCCTGAGCAAAGGCTGCAGAGGTCAGCAAGGAACTCTGTCCAAACGAGGGGGAAGACAAAAGCCAACACTGGAGATGGTGCTGCCCATGAATACATGAGTGTGCACATGACTGTACTCACACGAACAAGTATGCACACACACATCACACAGCTGCATCACACCCACACATGTGCACACACACACACACACACACACACACACACACACACACACACATTTTGGCTTTGACATAGTAGTTACATACCCCTTTAGGTGGCTGGATTCAGGCATCGGCTCACTCAGTGACTGTGCTCTAAGTCCCCTTGGTATGTCAGGCTCTGGAAAACAGTCACACAGATTCAATTTTTGCTCTGGCTTCTCAGTAAGGGCTGAACACAATTGTGTTTCTCCCTCACAAGAGGCATAAAGCATGGGCCTTCAGGTGTTTAGGGAGCGGCTCTGTGTTGCGCCAAGTCACAAGACAGGCTCCCTGGCCTGGCTCAGTTGCTGTGGCAGAGTGACAGGCAGCAGCAAAAGGACATCACCCTTGTCTTCTCATTCCAAAGCTCAGGGTGGGCCTAAGAGCTTTTACAACCTCTGTGGCATTGCCCCACAGGGTTCCCACGGGTCTGTAGTTTGATAATGAAAAGTATCCCTTTGCTTTTTTTTTTTTTTTTTTTTTTTTTTTGGTTTTTCGAGACAGGGTTTCTCTGTATAGCTCTGGCTGTCCTGGAACTCACTTTGTAGACCAGGCTGGCCTCAAACTCAGAAATCCGCCTGCCTCTGCCTCCCAAGTGCTGGGATTAAAGGTGTGCGCCACCACCGCCCGGCCTCTTCTTTCTTTCTTTCTTTCTTTCTTTCTTTCTTTCTTTCTTTCTTTCTTTCTTTCTTTCTTTCTTTCTTTCTTTCTTTCTTTCTTTTTTTCCCCTTTGCTTTTTGATGACAAAGTTTCACTGATGTTTCCCTCTGGAGCCTCCAAGATCCCTTTAGTTCTAAGCACAGCTCACAGGCAGGCAGGTACACAGGGCTTCATGCCCAGCTCAGTGAAGGTGTAAGCCTCAGACTCAAGCCCCAATCCTGTGTCCTCTCTAGACAACACCCCCAAGTCATAGCTGCCCTGACTGTGGGCACTGCAGACTGTCACAGAACTTCAATCAGGCACAGTCCTAGTGTGTACTCTCTCCATACCACTGGTGCACACACAACACAGAAAATGCAAGAAGAGATTTGAAAAGTTGTCCTTTTTACTTGACATTTTTGGTTATTTTTTTTTTATTTGCATGGATGAGGTAGCTACCTATATTCTTTTTTCTTTCTGTTTTGTTTTGTTTGAGACAGGGTTTCTCTGTGAAGCCCTGGCTGGCCTTGAACTCAGAAATCCGCCTGCCTCTGCCTCCTAGTGTTGGGATTACAGGCGGCACAACCAATATCCTTGCAGCGTTTGCTGGTAGACAATTATTTCTATTGGCCATACACCAAGAAGTGGAATTAACAAAGGTTGCACTAAAATTTTCCTTTTGATATAGGGTCTCACTATGTATTCCAAGCTGGCCTCAATCTCACCATCCTCCTGCCTCAGCCTTCTTAGGGTTAGAACAGGCTTGCAATACCATGCCTGGCTCCAAAGTCCATCAAAAAGCAGAATGTGTAACCCAAGCATGTAGGACGGAGGCAGAGGCAGCACATCTCTGTGAGTTCAAGGCCAGCCTGGTCTAAAAATTTCCAGGACAGCCAGGGCTATAGAGTATGACCCTGTCTCAAAGGGGGGGGGGGGGGGAAAGTAGTCAACTATTCCATTCAAGGGATCGTCCCCCATCTTAGGAAACTGCTGGGTTTACAGCAAACACAACAATTAGGTACCATGATTCAGGATCAGCTGTAGAGTGATTGCCTAACATACATGAAGCCTGAGGCAGGATGTTGCACACCTGGCACTTCAGCACTCCGGAGGCTCGGGCCCAAGGACCAGGAGTTCCAATTAGCCTTTTGCTACAGAGTTTGGGTCTTGCATATAGTACTTAAGACCTTATCTCAAAAAAAGGCGAAGGAGGACAATATGGAGGAGGAGAAGGGAGGAGGAGAAAAAAAAAAGAAGCCATTTTCCCCTACAAACAGATTGCAATGAAAAGCTGGTTTCTGAGGCCTCAGGCTGGGAATTCCTTTGGACTGAGGTTTCATCAAATGCAGACTTATCACAATTTCATGCAGACTTATTGCTCCAAATCTCTTGACATCATGATTTTGTTTGTTACTCTGAAAAAAAAAAAAAACGTGGTTGGGAGTGGACTGGGTATGGTGGTGTAAACCTTTCAAGATTAATGTGTATGCATATGCATGTCTGTGTAAATGAACGCAGTGGATGTGGGTGCTCACAGAGCCTAGGAGAGGGTGTCAGATCAGTTGAAGCTTCAGTTATGAACCTCCTGATGCGGGTGCAGGGAACAAACCCCACCCCAAGTGCTTACTACATATGCTCAGGAAGCAGACCTATATCTATACCCATGATCTCTATATCCATCTCTACCTCTATATCCATATCTATCTCTACCTCTATATCCATATATCTCTATCCATATCTATCTATCTATCTATCTATCTATCTATCTATCTATCTATCTATCTATCTGAAATTGTTTCTTCAAATGGGTCAAAACTGCTCCTAAGTCCCCCAAGCCCCTTGATGGTTTACTTGTCAATGAGGTCAGGTCAGGGCTTGGTCACAGTCCAGCCTTGTAGAAGGAGCTGACACTGTCTAGTGGACAAGTGGAACCTGTGTGGCTTTCAGGTGCACAATTGGGCTCACCCAGCCCTGGGCAGCAGTGCCCGCCGTGTTTGTCCCTGGGTCCTCAAGGCCAGGTCTTCCATTCTTCCTGCACTCCTGTCCCCTTACTTAACCTCCCAACGCCGCCACCCATCTCTGCTTCGCAGGCCCGCAGCCCTCCCCGCACCCAGAGGCACCTCCATCATTTCTCCTTGACATGTCTACTTTCATTTTCCTAGGACGAATCATTTGACAATCGCCGGCCCATATTTCTAAGCTCGCTGGGTCTTGCTGTACCATTTTCCTGTCCTCTCTGGGGTTTGTAACACCAATCATCCGCAGGTTTCATTAGCATGCTGTTTACCCCAGTCTTTCAGATCATTAATGAAGATGTGAAGCGAGCCACCAATCCTCACAGCCTCCCCCAGCCCCCCCTCCCACCTTGTGCCCCCCCCCCCTTGCCTGTGCTGGAATCATTATCCTTCCTGGTGTGACAGGGTCAGAGCCAAACCAATTTGCATCAATCTTTGGTGAGATTGGGGAGTGTCACCTGCGCTACAGTCCTCCCATAGTCTCAACTGCTTCAGCCGTCCTTCTTTCTGGAGTGTTCCCCTCTTCCTTCGGAGGGATCATCGGATCCAGCCACCCCTCTCATCTGGCTGAAAGCCTCATGGCTATGGTAGTGGCCAGGCAGGACTCAGGGTTGCACAAGTCCACCATGTTGCTCTCTTTGTGACTTGACCTTTTTGGTAAACACATTCTGGCAGAGGAGGGGAGCAGATGTAGGCACCTTGGGATTTACTGCTTTCATCTGGTCATCTGTTTCTACTGACGTATGGGTCAAACCTCCTCAGGGTCCTCCCGAGCCTACTCAGGTGTCGGGGCTTGATGCCCCAGGTTGGGGTTGGCTGCTGGCTCAGGATAAGGCCTGCTCCTTTCCCCTGTCTCTGGCCCTGGTGCTTTCTTGTCTTTTCCACTAGACACCTCATCTTGCAGGGACCTGAGTTGGAGTCCCAGGACCCATGTAAAATCCAGGCCTAGCAGGGCATGCCTGCAGTCTCAACACTAGGAAGGTGGGGGACAGGACTCCTCAGGCTTCCTGGCCAGCCAACCTAGTTCTAGGTCAGTTCTAGGGCCAGTGACAACGCTCGCAAAACACAATGTAGAGAAGCAATGGAGAAAGCCACCCAACAGTGCTCTCTGACCTATGCACAGGCAGACATGATCACATGTGTGTTCACACACACACTCACACTCACTCAAAGGTGGAGGCAAAGCAACAGTGACAGATGGGACAGGAGGCTAGGATGAATGAAGAGATCTGGGGTGTGTTTCCCTCTGAGCCACCCCATATTCTGTAGACTATTTCTGTCTCTGGGCCGGCTCACATGTCTGTGGCCCTGACTCTTCTAACTTGATTCTTCCCTGCTGTTCCTTTGTGTGGAGCTAAGGACTCAGGCCGCTGTCCCTGGAGCTTGGCTGCATCCAGGAAGGCACCAGGATGTGACCTTCAACCTCATTTGACCTGAGACCTCAGGCTGGTCAGGCCGGGCTACTCTCTGAGGGAGGAGGCTGAGGCCCCAGTGGGGCCTGTTCAGCCCTGAGAAAGGAATGAGAACCTGACCAAGCTCATACCTGGAAAAGCACCTGGAGCACTGTGGAGGGGTATGGAGCAAGGACCAGGGACATAGAATAAAGCAGAAAATGCATTCCTGGGGAGTGACCCGAATATCAATGCTCAGAAACTACCAGGAGGAAAAGCTGTGGCATGGCGATTTGGCATCATGGGAAGCCGGTGCCAGCTCAGAGCCCTGCCAAGGTCATGGAAAATACTTCCCTCCAAGTGGTTCTCAGCACTGTCTGCTGAGTCAACCACTGGATTTCCCAAGTACCCTTGCTAGCCAGAGGTTACTTCGGAAAGTGGAAGGCTGCGGGAAGGGGTGGAGATGCTACTCCGTTCTAATCATTTCAGGGTTACCGGTATTTTTCCTGAAAGTGTCAATAATTTTAACAAATGTGAGCAGGAAAAAAAGGGCACCAAGTCCATCTTTAATGGCCCTGTCAGGTGGCCATACAACGGTGAGATATGCCCTGCACTGATTCTTACATTGTGCAAGGACACACCTCACAACTCCAGTAAATTCCAGTGAAGTGTTATTTGCTACAGTGGGAGACTTAGCACATTTGGACTTAACATTTGTAACCACTGTGTCTTGCACAAGGATGATGGAAAACCAGAGTCACTATGAGATTTTTGATGCCTATATAATTGAGCACTTTCTGGTTACTGGAGGTTACTTCTAACAATATCAGATGTAGATCAAAATAAATATGAAAAAATGTTAGCCAATTCTGTTTAGAATTTGAGTTTCAGATTCCCAAGGAAACTCTCCTTACATCCTTTATCCCTGGCTATGATTAAGTTTACCACTGCAACACCCCAAGTGTTCCTGTTGGAAATGGGTTTGCAATCCTGGGGGAATCAGATTTACCTTCATCTACCAGCCAACCTTCTGAGTCACACAGAATGCAGCCAGTTACGATGGCCTGCATTGGCAAATAGGCTCTGTGTGTGTGTGTGTGTGTGTGTGTGTGTGTGTGTGTGTGTGTGTGTGTGTGTGTGTTTAAAGAGATCATCCAGAGAGACTGGGGCCAGTACACAGGTGAAGAAGCAGACATGAAGGTGACAGGGTTCAAATGTAACCAGGCTGAGGAGCGGAGCCTCTGGCAAGCCATGTGCTCTACGAGGGTGCACTCTCACTCAGGCTCTATGTAAACTCTCTTTGACATGGTGATAAGAACCTCACTGAAGGTCCAGGTGTGAAGGTCCTGGTGTGGACCGCAGTCACCACACTGTAGGCCATGCAAGGAGCGAGGGCTGGAGGTAAGCAAACAGAGTGGGCTTCCAGGAAGGTCTGAGCTCAAGCATTCAGACTCTGGCACTAGGGATGGAGCCTAGGCTGTGCCCAGCACAGTTTTGCTCTGCCCCACAGCCTGTACCTTTTGGGCTTTGGGAAACATCTCACAAGTTGCTTTGTTTAGAGACCATGTTCCCCATACCTCCTCCCCTTCCTCCTCCCGGCATCTGTCCTCTGGTTAGAGTTGTATGAAGCGGAAGACAATCTGGGGCTTATTAGTGTCCCAGGGAGACATGTAACTGTGCTGCTGGGACCCAAACAGCAAGAGTCTTAGCAGCAAACTCCAGCCGAGAAAGGACTGAGGGATTGTCTCACCTAATTACAGGGAATGGCTCTCTTTGTATTTGTGATTCGGTACGGTTGTCCGATCGCTTTTGATCGCTTTTCTCCATTTGCTGGCTTAGGCCATGCTGGAATTGTGCTAATTAGAGGAGAAATGGACAGAGTGATCCTGTCAACCCTGGTTACTGGTGGGGGACAAAGCAGAATATTATTCTAAGGCAATGTTTTGTTAGAGCCCTTCTTCTGCTCTCATTAGGAGGAAGAGGCCCCAGGAGGGGAAGTTCCGAATGCTTGGCCTGGCTAATGGAGCACTGGCGTGTTCTTGTGCTAATTAACAGGCTCTGCCAGCACTCCAGCCAACCAGGGGACTCACAGTTGCACTTGGTATCACCTGAAGTCTCCAACTGTCCCTGGTCTAAAACAAAAAGTGCCAGACAAAAGGTGGGAAGGTCAATGGCCTTTTCAGACACAGGGGCACACTTCCAAAGTGGCAAAGGTCTAAACAGCTATGAACAGTCAGTTATAGGCTAGTCAGAACTTAGGCCTGAACTTGGAGACCTTTGCTTGCCCATTCATTGAGCTGCTAGAATATGGTGATTCTAGGTCTCTTGGAGGATAGAGAAGAGAAAGAACATGGGCTCGTGCTTAGAGATAAAGGCAGGCCTAAAGGCTAGGAAACTGCTGATTTGACTCCCGGGAGCCATCTACCCATCCAACCCGCAGTCCATCTTCCGGCAATGCCTTGATGCTGGGGGCTGTGGACTCCATTGCAAAGCACTCACTGGGAGCTCAAACGCTGTTCCGAGACTGCAGACAGTGGAATGCTTTTTATCAGTTGCGTTTTGCTGCCCTGATTTGAGTGAACCCACAGATTAACTGAGGTGTGAGGTGGTAAGTCATAGGAGTGGCACAATGGAGTCATAGGAGTGGCACAATGCTGAGGAATGGTGGGGCGTCTCCAGCAGGGCCATCAGGGCTTCTAGGAAGAACAATGGGCAAGATGGCGGGTGGGACCATGGGCTTGTCACACTGCAGTTGTGCTTTTGATCAGTCTATGCTTTAAACATACAGCTTGGCCCTTCAAGGAAAACCTTGGCCTCCTATACAAGGGACATATTTATTATAGAGACACAACATTATACACAAAGTATTCTCTAACATTCTAAAATACATATATATATATACTATACATAAGTTTATATTATCAATATAAAAATACACCATCAACATTTCTAAGGATGACAATACAAAAACAATAAATAGCACAAGTCTAACATCTACTTACATTAATTAAGTGCTGGTAAATAGGACGGTAGGAGGAGGAGGCCGTAGCAGATCAGAACACCAACTCCTGGCTTCCTATTACATACTTGCGTTAGTTTGGGGGAGCTAGCTCAATATTCTCCACAGACTTTTCAATTTCCCCAAACTCTGAAAAGTGCCTGATGTCATCAACTCTCAAAAACAGAGCGAAGAACGACAATTGACATTATGTCATTGTTTTCCCACCACGCCTACAGACTCACTTTAACTGCATTCAGTGAGACTTCTCAGTGAGACTTAAAAATGTCAATTATAGAATTAAGTTTAAAATCAACTGGCCCTTGTAGGGAGTATCCCAGCAGAATACATCTCTTCTCATATTCATATTTTGTGGTATATATTTCACTGCCTTTTCCTTTCAAAAAGTAAAATTGTGTTGATCAAAACCATTAATGAGGGGGAAAATCCAACATCAATTCTAACATTAAGCACAAATGTCAAAAACAGTCAAGGGACCTGCTGTGGATCCCAAGAGTACTGTGCCCTAACAGAGACAAGACCACAAACTTGACCACAACTTTTCCTGTGTCCACACTCCCAGTGGATGATGGCCACAGAGCTTTTCTTTCTACAATGTTCAAGGAACCTGCTGTACTCTTTGAAATGTGAGAGACTAAGTCTAATTGATTTTACCCCTGGGCAAGATTTTCAGACTTTAGCGGACATATGCAATTTGCAAAAAAATCAGCGAGAGTTGTAGTTAAGCCAGGACACTTTCATGGGGTGTGTTCTTATCACATAAGCAAAGCATCTGATAAGTGGCTGAGAGAAGGAAGGAGGGGACAAATGCCACTACCATTGGCTAGCACACCAGTCAATCAGGTTTCCTGTCTTCAGTCATGTGGGGCCCTCACAACCATGCCCGCTCACTTTTTTACTTACAAATGTAAGACTACCCAGCGTTCCTTCTGTTACCTTCTTACTGGTCTGGAGGGCTAGGATTCAAAGTGGCACAGCACGAGCCGTTCACTCTACAGCTAATCCCAGGAACATCACTGCAAGAGTTCCTCTTGTCTGGAGTCAGACCTGCGAGTGGGACTGGAGGTGGGGATAGGACAGTCCTGAGAGTGGAAGTGTTGCTGGAGGTATAGACTTAAAAAGCAGATGTGCATTTCAACAAGATTCTAATGTTTCCTCTAGAATGGAAGTCATAGAATCAACAGATCGTGGAGAGTTCACAGGTCAGGATGCAGAGTCTGGTCCAGAACACAGTTGGTCTCTGACGTTCTCATCATGAATGCTTAAGACATCAAGTACAACCCAACAGAACCCACTCAACCAACAAGTCACTACTGACTTTGCCATTACAGAATCAAAGGAACTATACGATCCTGGGGGTCCTGAAAAACACCTTTCAGAATGACAGGCCCTCTGTGTTACCAATAGCCAGAGCTACGAAGCCAACTCAGTAAACAGCAATGCTCCTTGGTTAGAACAGTCTCTCCTCTTGATACCGAATATCCTCAAAGGCGCAGGGTGCCGGGGCAGGGGAGGAGGGCAGTCCTGAAGCTCAGCCTCCAGGCTTTCCCAAGGGAGCACGTGGTGGGCATCAGGGTCGTATTTAGAAGGGAACTTGGTTACAGTCTTCAGAACACCGGTTCACGAGCAGTTGCTACTTCTTGGGCTTTTCTAGAATGTTCAAGAATTTTCCTCTTGTCATCTCTCTGGCTGTAATCACAAAGTAAACAAAATATTAATGAAAATCTAAAATAGAAAAAAGGATCACAGGAAGATTTAAGTTAAAAATGCAGACTGGAACAAGAGATCCACTTTTCCAAAGCTACAGTCTGACTTTCTCACATTTATCGTGTGTGCCTGCACTTATAAATAATTATAAATAATATGTTAATATAAAAAGGCATATTGGTAATTAGATCAATTGGTATATGCTTAAATCAACTGTATACCAAACTGCTACCCTAACAAATTCAATCTACTACTGTCAATTAAAATGGACAGCGAATATAAAGTTGGCAACTGTATAAGGTACAGGTGAACTGGGAAAGGCTATCTGCTATCCTTACAAAACTCACCAGGGATTCCCAGTTAGGGGTGAGTTCCTTTATTTCTCTGTCTCTCAACTCTACCACCCATGTCTACATCTTATGAGGTTTGTTCTGGGAGGCTCAAATCCAACCAAGATCACAATCTTCTCTGGACTGTTGGTCTCTGCACATTTAAAAACTCAAATCAAAATCAGGGATCATACACCTCTCCTAGGGGCAGTGGGAGGCCCCGTGTGCTGTAATATAACAGGGTTTATATTCCCTGAGTGCAGTTCATCCCGGGATGTGTAATAAAGCAGAGTTTATAGAGCTTTGGTCATCTCTCCCTTGGCATTGTCAGTCCGTAGGTATTTAATATAGCCAGGCAAGGTTTATGTGTCTTTCTCTGCCTTTCAGCACCATCAATCTTTGAGACCTAGTTACTGCTAGGTTTATTCAGCTACTTTCCTAGATGTAAGGCTCCAAAGAAAAAGTAAAACCTATCCCAATTACAAGAGGGGCACTCTAGAAGCCCCCTATTATAGTTCTGTCAAGCAAAATTTCAATAAGCACCCCATCTTTATTCCACAAAGTCATCATTTTAGATCTTAAATGTAGTTAACTGTTCTGAAAGTTTCTGATGGCTAGGCTGGGAAGCAAAAAGTCTTCCGGAACTATGTAGTGGACACAGAACAGGTGGTGTCCCGTGATCTCAAAAAAGAACATGTCCATCTTGGCCAAAGAAAGGAGGCGGCTGGAGTAAATAATGGATGTCTGCTCCGATCTTGTTGCCTTTCCCTGGGGCAGAGCAAATGATGCCGGACAGATCCTCTGCTCCAATCAATCTAAACGTAACAGTTGCTTCTTTGCCAGGCTTGGTGGTAAAGACCCGTAATCCTGGCTGGAGGCTAGCTAATTTAATAAGACCCAGTCTTGAAATAAAATAAAATAAGATGAGATAAGGTAAGGCCTGGGGATGTAGCCTCCAGTTGCAGCAGGCCGGAGGTTCACTCACCAGCGATACACAAACAGCTCCCCTAGCCTCCTGCCTGCTCCCTACAGTCTGTACAGTCTGTCATCACAGGGAGGCATCGTCAGTCTATCCGTCCCTCAGTGCCTCCAACCCACAGACACAAATATCTGACTTTTCCTTGGATGAACACAAGTTTTATACATATCAGGCTCGTTTTTTTAATTTATTCTGATTTATTTATCAGAATAAATGCTGATCATACAAATCATACTGTGCAAAAGGCAGAGACAAACCAAGTGTATCCTTTAGAGTCAATTATACTGGCCAGTGGCTTTCAGGGAATTCTATATATGGTAGGGTTGTAAAAATGGGTTTTTGTTTATTTCCCCAATAAAATAATTTATTTTTTCTTGAGATGAGGACTCTATGTAGACTTGTTTGGTCTGGAACTCACTCTGTAGACCAGGCTGACCTCGGACTCAAGAGATCCACTTGCCTCTGCCTCCGAAGTGCTGAGATTAAAGGCGTGTACTACCTACCATGCCCAGTAAAACAGTAATAAATTTAATCGATTTCTCCCCCCCCCCCCCGTGTGTGTGTGTGTGTGTGTGTGTGTGTGTGTGTGTAGCCGTGGTGCCTGTAGAAGTTGGAGGACAGCTTGTGGTGTTCGCTCTCTTCTTTCGTCATGGGCTTAAGGGACTGAATTCAGATCATAGGCTTGGCAAGTCTCCTTACTTGCGGAGCCATTTGAAGGAAGTAATACCAAATTAATGGAGACCAGGGGTCAAGGACTAGTCCAGTTGACTGAAATCACCTACTTATTCATGGGGAGACAGCAAGGACTTATTTTAAATAGACAATACAGGATTTGGGGCTGAGGACGCAGCTCAGATGGTAGACTGCTTGCTAGCACTACATAAATCGGACATGGTGCTGCATGTCTAAAACTCCAGCACTCAGGACAGGGGCAGGAGGGCCTCAGGCTAGACAGTCTCCAAGCCTTACCTTCTGTGTCTGTATGACAGGCAGCCAGTGGGAAGAGCCCATCTGCTCTACCTTGTCTTGGGTATTATTGTATAGTGGTGATCACCACACAACCACTTTTGGAGAGGAGCAAATGATGTTCCTCTCTAAACAAGGAACAAATGTGTTGTCACCCCCACATTTTCTGAGTGGATGAATGAATGAATGAATGAATGGATGGAATAATGACAAGGGAGGTCAGAAACCTCAAAAACTCCACTGACTGGAATCTTTACCCTTAACCACTCCTTTACAAATTTACTTACACTTTTAGGTAGATAGGTCAACTGCCTATTCTTGAGTGTAAAGACTGCCTTGTCTATGTCTAGCCTGAGGCCCTCTTGCCCCCGTCCTGAGTGCTGGAGTTTTAGACATGCAGCACCATGTCCGATTTATGTATGGAACTTTAAGCCCAGACAGCATTAAACCAGCCTGCAACATGGCCTGGAGCAGGCGTGGAAACCAGATATAGGTAACAACTCCCCTGGCTGAACCCTGATATGTCCTGATTTCACTGGTGATTTCTGCCTATTGTCCTTCAGACCTCCCAATTCCTCACTGCTATTTTAAAAGGGATCTATTTTTATTTATGCATATGGGTGGTTTGTCTGCATGTGTGCATGTTTAAGTGCCTGCAGAGGACAGAAGAGGGTGTCAGATTTCCTGGAGCTGGTGTTACAGATGGTTATAAGCAGCCATGTGGGTGCTGGGAACCAAATCCAGATCCAGTGTGAGAGCAGAGAGTGTCCTTAAGCACTGAGCCATCTCTTCAGCCTCTTATTACTGTCCCCTATCCCTAAGGTGAAAGAATGACCTGGATGCTGATGTTTAGACTTAGAATTTTAAAAAGACTCAAATATTTGAGGACTCAAGAATTATTTAAAGGGAAAATGAGCAGATCCTGAAGTCTCTCGGTGGTAAGTTTCCCTGGAGTTGAACCAATCCTCCTTAACAACTCCCTTTCCACTCAATCATCCCTCCCCTTCCACCTAATCCAAGTACAGAGCTGCAGAAAACCATCATAAAAGTAGAAGTAATTCAAAAGACATCATCTTCTGCATGGGAGGGGAGAAAGTTCCCCTTCTTGCCAGTCCCATATAGGAGATATACGAATGCATGACATAGCCACCCCCTAAAAGAGGGCTGTGTCCTATAAATCAGACCCTAAGCACCAACCCCTTTTTGTGCACAGGAAAATTGCTATGGGTCAGGGCCTGCTCCAGAGCAAGTGCCCTCCTGTTCACTTGTCGTGGGGACGTTAACATTGCTGATTAATTCATATAGCCCTTATTTTATTCCTTGTTTTTTATCCTTGCTGTCTTGATCTGTTGCAGTGTGAAGATTCTTATCCAACCTTTGACAATAATCACGGCCCGCACACTGCACCCCCCCCTAAACCTAGTAAAATTGTTTAGTGATGCCAACCGCGCTTTTAATTTGCAAGACATCAGACACAGAGGTAATTTATACCAACATCTGTTCATTTTTGACTTCTGAAACAAACTCGCACATGCTGTTACAAAATCCCATTAGGAGTAAGGAGACAGCCTTCTGCTACTGTTCCATATTCCTTACACACACACACACACACACACACACACACACACACACACACACACACACACACTTCTAAGAAGGGTTATATATGTAAATATACTTTGTTAATGTATTCTTACAAAGGCTTTCAACTCTCTCCAGCAGAGCCTTCAGAGCTGCTGTTTGCTCTCAGGGGAAAGGAAGCTAGCTGTTGTCTGCCTCCTGCTTAGCTCCACCCCTCCTTCTTTCCAGAAGTTACAATTTGTTTTTCTCTGCAGAGAAGGCCAAGGTGAGATTATATAAGTTCTCAGAGCTTGGCACTTTTAGTCCCTCCCCTTTCTCCTGGAGGAACTTTTCTTCCCAACTCCTACAGTGGCTGCAATAGATGAAACAGTCCACAAAGTGCTTGCTGTATAAGCATGGGGACCTGAGTTTGGTCCTCAGAACCCACTCAGAAAAGCTGGGTGTGGTGGTGTGTACCAGTAATCCCAGTGCAAGGGTAAAGATAGGAGGAGGCCTGGGGCTGGCTGGTCAACCAGTCTAGCCTTCTCTGAGTTTCAGGCCCGTGGGACTTGTCTCACTAAATAAGGTGGACACTAAGAAGGACATCTGAGGTTCTCCTCTGGCTCCCACCCACCCACACACATGTGCTTCCACACTCACACATATATTCCACACACCAAAGAAGCAACCCTTAGAGCTGGGGATATAGCTAGTTCTATAGGTGGTAGACTGCTTGCCTACCAGGTTGGATATTTAGCACCACACATATATAAAGAAAGGAGAGGAGAAAAGAACAAGATAAAAGTAGACAGGAAAGTTTTATCGAGTTGGTGAAATTTGCTCTTTTTGCTTTGGGGGTCTATTGTCTAGAACTACCAGCTTTAATGGGAAGGCAACACTACCTCCATCCTAATAACTATGTAAGAGAGGCCTGCCTACTGGTCACCAGCCACCAGAATATGTGATGCGCAGACGAAAGCATGGCACCATGTCACACCGTGATTGACAGGCCCTTCTAGACAGGGCAGAGATCACACAGTGGGGGAAGCACAAGAGACTCTCACTGCAGGGTCAGCGTGCACTGCTGCAGAGGGTGAGGAGGGGCCACTGCAGGGTCAGCGTGCACTGCTGCAGAGGGTGGGGAGGGGCCACTGCAGGATCAGCATGCACTGCTGCAGAGGGTGGGGAGGGGCCACTGCAGGGTCAGCGTGCACTGCTGCAGAGGGTGGGGAGGGGGCCACTTGGACATGCAGACAGAAAGCCAGCAATGGGCTGGACCACAAGCAACTCCCAGGTTTACGTTGCTTCTATCCCCCTTTGTAGTTTCTTTCCAGCTGTCAGGTTCACAGTAGCTGTAGATACCCGGGTAGACTTAGAGGTCGTGGCTGAAGGGACAATGCTACCCTGCTCGCCCTGCAAGAGGTGTGGGTAATATAACCTCTTCCTTAGATCCTTCGATTCCTCCATCTTCTGTTCAGCCTTGCCTCTAGTTCCCGTTCTGCAACACCTAGCCCCAATCTGCCTTCTCTGCAGTAAATTTCCTGGTGGCTGGGCGAAAGGATTCAGTAGTACAGATTGATTTCTTACCAGCGAGGGGATGAGGAATCACCAGAGGCCCCTGGCTAACGAGATTGGGTGCAGGATCTCGAGACCAGCCCTCTCTGCCAGAGCTTTGTACCTTTTGTCCGTGACATATGGGTTTCATTACAGAAAGATTTTTTCAGATTATAACTTTGAGTCAATTGCCTGATAAAATTCTGCTTGACTTTTATGTAGGAACAATGTAGTAAAGACTAAGTAACTTTTTAATGAAATACAAGAAACTCATGAAATGTTGGGGTTTCAATTTTAATCTACTTTAAATATTTTGGTGCTGCACTGTAATTAAAAACATTTGCAAGGTAGAGAAGAGTTATTCCCTATTCCTCTTAGTTTTTTCCTTACACAGAAGCGTAACAGTGGGCAGTTTTTAAGAAATTCTCCTATGAGCAGCCAAGAAACCAAAGGAGACAGTGTAAACTGTGACAGGGCAGGTCTCTTCTGCACTCAGTGGCCCTAGACTTCTAACTAGCTCTACCTTGAACCTGAAACGGTGGGTAAGCCCCAGCTCTAGCCCTTGGAGCTTCAGATCCCTCCTCTGCTCAAGGTGGGGTTAATACTGCAAAGGTCACACAGGCAGGCATTCATATGTCCTCCCTACCGTCGTCATGTCTCTCTTGTGCTTCAGTCTTTAGCTGCACCATAGAAACACACTGTTCTAACTTCAAGCTCATGTGAGCATTGCTCTCCATTGGAACTCCCTCCCTCCCTAGGTTTCTGGTCAGCCCTGGCAAACAATAGTTCCCTTAGTAGTCCACCATCAAGGGGGACCATGTCTGTACTAAATGAACAAGCACACAGCCTGAGGCCTGGTAAAGAGAAAGCTCATCATTTATTTTTCTTTGTAAAATAAAATATTTTTGGTTTTCTGAGACAGGGTTTCTCTGTGTAGCCCTGGCTGTCCTGGAACTCACTCTGTAGACCAAGCTGGCCTCAAACCCACAGACTGTCTTTGCCTCCCAAGTGCTGGGATATAAAGGTGTGGGCCACCACTGCATGGCATAAATCTTTATTTTAAACCTACTTTTATTCCTCTTATTGTAGGTTGAGTGTTTTGCCTGCATATCCATCTGTTCACCATGCCCATGCCTGACCACCATGGAGGTCAGCAGAGGACATCAGATCTCCAGGGACTCAATTAATGGATGGTTATGGGTCACCAAGTGAGTGCTGGGAATCAAATCTTGGTTCTCTGCAAAAGCAACAAGTTCTCTTAATTGCTGAGCCATGTCCTCGGCCTCTATTTGTTATCCTTACAAGATCTGTAAACTTCACCTGTAACAGGGACACCTTGTGTGTGGAAGCACATAAAGTCTGGAAGGTTGAACTCTGCTGAGAGAAAGTCTGTTAAGTGAAGCTGTGGGCCTTATGGATGACTCCAATAATCCTGAGGAGAAAGGTCTAGTTACACTCTACGGTTCACTTTACAACTCTCCCAAAGCCAAAGAAGGGCTACAATTGCTGGCAAAATCAGGGTGCTGAAGGCTCTTCCTTCAAAAAGTTTCATATTCCTAGCTGTCATATTTTGATTCCATCTCTTCTACCATAATAAGCAAACATGATGTAGGAACAGAAAAAAACAAATATAAAACCAAACTCTCACAACCTCCACTGGAATCATGCCGCTATTGGAGGCAGCTACCTTCTTTAAATATAGTAAGATGTACTCAGAACAGAAAGGAACACATAAAAGCCTGGCTAATTTAGCTTAACTCAATGTGCCAAAAGGCTGTTTACTTAGCTAGCTTTGCAAAGATATTTTGTAGATATGTAGTATTATTCTAATTACTGTTTTGCACTTGAAACCTTGAATGATCTCTGACAGCTCTGACAAGAGTCTACTCATTGACCGTCTGCTACACAGGAAGCAGTGCTACGCCTACTCCAGTAGTGACCCGCCTGACAGGCTGGAAAGTCTAGGCGCAGTCCCGACGCAAAAAGTTCACGGAAACTTAGTCTCCTGGAATCATGGCATCCTGTATAAAGAATGCTCCAATGTCCCTGCTTTAGTTGGTAAACAGATCTGTGTGCTTTCCCTTAATATTGCTTCATTATAAGTGCTTCTAAAGATTGAATTTTTGACATGTAGTTAGGTTAGATTCTAGGCAGTCCTTGATCCAACCTTGGGCATGAATAGCTAAGTCACTGCCCTACACAGGAATTCACCACTATCTAGGAATAAGGAAGTTTGTGGCCTGAGGAGGAACCAGACTAGATACTTAGAACTATAGCTAACAGAGTTACAAGTATTTACAATGGTCTATGGGGAAGGTGGACTATACAATAGTCTACAATAGGAACTATGGCTTCTAAGATTAATAGGACCTTAGGTGGAGCTGGTTTTTTCTTTTTTTTTTTTTTTTTAAGATTTATTTATGGGGGCTGGTGAGATGGCTCAGCGGGTAAGAGCACCCGACTGCTCTTCCGAAGGTGATAAGTTCAAATCCCAGCATCCACATGGTGGCTCACAACCATCCGTAATGAGATCTGGCGCCCTCTTCTGGAGTGTCTGAAGACAGCTACAGTGTACTTACATATAATAAATAAAATAAAAATCTTTAAAAAAAAATTTATTTATTTATTTATTTATTATATGTAAGTACACTGTAGCTGTCCTCAGACACTCCAGAAGAGGGCATCAAATCTCATTACGAATGGTTGTGAGCCACCATGTGGTTGCTGGTATTTGAACTCAGGACCTCTGGAAGAGCAGTCAGTGCTCTTACCCGCTGAGCCATCTCTCCAACCCCAGTGGAGCTGGTTTTGATCCCAGGTGTTAACATTGAATCTTATCCTGGTTGGTTCCTGCCAGTCCTTCTGTGTCTGCATTCCTGTTTTGTGTAATCATCCTGTAACCTCATTGTATCTTGCCTGTGTGTTACCTAACTTTCCTATGTATAAAAAGTCTGATGCTCGATTTGACAAATTGCATTCAGATCCACACTCCCTTGTGTGTGTCTGTCATTCGCTGAATCCTTGCCCACTTGCTCCAGAGAACTCGACCCACGCAGACAAGGGGCCTGAAGGGTCTGCAGCAAAGCAGGAAGGGGGTGACTCATCAATAAGGTCAGTCACAGTGTGCCTACTGTGTATCATATGCGTTCTGATGCTACTGTTGTTTGAAAAGCCTGCTGCCTTGGAGGTGAAGCCAGGTGTTAACAGATATTTTGGTGCAGTAGAAAACAAACAGATGCCAAGGTGATTTATAATGCTGATTTTAGTTTTTGGGAATTGGCAAGTTTTCCTGCTGTAATGATATGCAGCAGAGCAGGTCCAAGGTGGCTTGCCTCTGAGATTCTTCATTAAGTGCTAGCTCAGTGTCAGAGATCCTCTGGACAGAGACAAACACCAAGTGATCAATAACCAAGTATAATCCAAGAAGTAATAGCAGAAACGAAAGCCACGACTTGATGAACAGGTAAACAAATTTGGACAGTTCCAATATGGAAAATAATTTTAATAGTGTTTCATAGCAGAAGGAGGGAAAAAAAAGAACAGAAATATCCAGCCAGCAGATTTATTTTCAGAATATAAAACATCAAGCAGGAACATAAAATATGAGAAGTGTCAGCCATGATGCCTGGAGATTGAAGGCAGATGCAGACGAATCTTAATTGTCAGGCACTTGAAAAATGCTGCCCTCAGGTGAAGAGAGCCCTGCTTCCCCATTAAGTCTCCTTGCTCAGAACTCTTTTAAGAGCAAAGCAAGACTAGATTTCAAACATGCAATCTTATCATCCTTCTCTCAGACAACAAAGAAACTTAAACATTTGTATTCCAGAAATGGGAGCCAACTAACTATCTCAGAAGGTATTTGAGACCAGGTCTCATGTAGCCCAGGCTGGCTCAGATTTTTGCTTCCACCTCCAGAGTGCTGGGGTTCTAAGTGAGTGCTAAGTTATATTCCCAACACTTAACTTTTTTTCAGATAGGGTCACATGTGGCTAGGCTGGTCTCCAACTTTCTATGTAGCAGCCCAGAGCCAAAGATGACCACCTCTTGGTTCTGCCTCTGCCTCGCGTGCACCTGTTATAGGGTTATAGGGTCACTGCACGCTGTTCAAGGTTCCTCTCAAGCTCAACTGTGGGAAAAACGATGTGATCAACACAATGACCTAATAGTCCATTAGGGAGTTAGAACTGTTATTAAATACTCATATATTTGTGCAAAATACTCATGCTTCTGGAATTTACGTCATAATATATCCCCATAAAACATGATGACCAAAGTCTAGGAGCTTCAAACAGTTACTATCTTACTCCTAAAGTAAGAACAGTGATAACGACTGTCCAAGGTTAAGACAGAACACTAGTCAAAGTGTTTCATCTGCACACAAACATTCAGAATAACTTATTCATATGCTGTACTCTGTTCTCAGGGAAAACAGGCCAAGACCACAGGACAGATCTCTCCACACAACTTGGATATTCAGACAACTTTCCTTCTTGGTCCATGTCACTTCTAAGTGCAGCTTAAGTCTGGAGAGAAAGAAGGACCAGCCTTCTTGACCCCCAGGGCAGGGAAAGAGTTACATCCTCATGCGGAGAAGCCAATAAAACCTCTCTTGATTATAATTTAGATAAGAACCACTAGATTGAATAATAATGTCTGAAACTCCCCTGGCTGTTTCACCTTGAGACGTCCATCACTGGGTTAAACATGATGCTAATTGCATTTGGATTGATTAATTTCTCTCACTCCTGTCTATTCGAATAACGCTTAACAAAATAATCATAGCGCCCAGAGCCAAATCTTTTCCGTCAAAGGAATGAAGCCATCAGAACAGGCAGAGATGAAAGAAATGAAGATGACCCGTAATTACTGCTACGGTGATATCATTACCATATTATACAAAATGAGCATGGGTGGGGGGATAGCGAGGTGCTGAAATTATTTATTTATTTTAATGGAACCCTACAACCTAAGAATATAGATTGGATATCGAGTGCAAAGCACACAAGTATGTAGCTTGCTTATGAAACTGCAGAATCAAGCAAGCACCGAGGCCCAGATACATCAAGAGTGCAGGGCTGTGAGCAGATATCCGCACCATTCCTTTTCTCTGCAGTGACACTGTGTACAAGACTTGCAGAGACATAAGATGCTGTCCTCCTTCACGCCACAAGGATGCCGTGGCTACCAGGGAATTCTTTACACAGAAAATATAATTTTCTTTTAATGTTGTTAGAAGTGGCCTTGTTTACAAATTTATAACTGAAGTTTTAACTGAAAGTAGTTACAGTTTAAGATATCAATGAAACTAGAAGTCTCCGGATTTTACATATGTTCACTGGGCAGTATTATCCCATTTACTTAAAACACTATTTCCTATATATTTTCTGTTGCCTGATAGAGTTAGTTTGTTTGTTTTTTTGTTTTTTGTTTTTGTTTTAACTCAACAGAAAACCTTGGATTATACAGGATTTAAAACCTGGTTCTAAACCTAGAACTTACTAGATAGTGTTTGCAGAAAAGTCATGAAGCTTCTCTCTGTGTTAGCTCTTCCATCTGTAAACTCAGGCTGCACTGTACCTTACTCTATTAGTCTGAGACTTAAAGACATGCTCAAATGCATGAACAGAGACAGACAGACAGACACACACACACACACACACCCACCTCACGTGTGTGGCACTTGCTGGCACAAGAAAATAGACCACACACACAAAGACTATGTGGCTCCCCTAAGGCTAACTATGTGGTATCTATAGAGCCCTGAACAATGTTTTGGTCACTCTACTTAAGTTAATCAAACAGACATTTGTAAAGTACCTTGCATATAGAATTTAAAAATATAATTTTTAAAAGATTTATTTATTTATTTTATGTATATGTGTACACTGTAACTGTCTTTAGCCACACCAGAAGAGGGCATCAGATCCCATTACAGATGGTTGTGAACCACCATGTGGTTGCTGGGAACTGAACTTAGGGCCTCTGGAAGAACAGTCAGAGCTATTAACCGCTGAGCCATTTTGCCAGCCCTAAAAATATATTTGTAAAATAAATAAGATATTTGGTATATAATTTTAAGGAGCTAGAGAATATTTGAGCTAGGGAATTTTAAAGGCAGAGCTCCTGGTAAATAAAAAATACTGAAATTGCTTTAGTTAGCTTGGGCAATAGCTATGTTCTTTTTTTTCTTTTTAAAGATTTTAAAATATTCTATACGTATGTGTGTTTTTCCTGCATGTATGTATGTCCATCACGTATACCTGGTGCCCTAAGAGGTAAGTTACCGATGGTTGTGAGGTAGCATGTGGGTGCTGGGAACTGAACTAGGTTCTCTCTGAGATCAGTAAGTGCTCCTAACTTCTGAGCCGTCTTCATAGACTCTCTTTACTTTCCTATGAAACTATTATCAAATAAACCAAACACACATATTTGAGTTTATAATCAGTAACAAATTTGAACAACACTTTAATAAATCAAAACAAATACTTCTGCCAGTTAATAGAACACAAACATCTATGATATTAAAAATAATACATTGTCATTTTGATTCATTATTCTGAAAAATGAAAAAAATGAAAAAACAAAACAAAACAACAACCTAAGTATTTTTTCTGCAGTCTTTTTTAAAGTAAATGTCAAGGAAGTCCAGTAAGTGCTCAGAAGGATAAAAAGAAAAGCGGTTATTACTATAGTTTGAAAAAGATAAGGCTGATTGCACACAAACACATTAATCTTCACTTAAACTCAAATAAGTTCACAATACATATCATGTTTCCTTGATGTGAAACAAGAAAAAAACCTGAAGATACAGGTGTGTGTGTGTATGTGAGTGTGCATATGTGTGAGTGTGCATATGTGTGAGTGTGTGTATATGTGAGTGTGTGTATGTGTGTGTGTATATGTGTATGTGTGTGTGTGTGTGTGTGTGTGTGTGTGTGTGTGTGTAGCTACAGGGAAGATTAAAATAGAACTAGACTCATGTCAATAAAACAGTATCTGGACAATGATTCAAATAAAGCAATCGTAAAACCAACAACATAGTTTTGAGCTAAATTGGACATGGACTACAGAAGACATTGTTAAGGAGCTTTATTATTTTGTTCAATGTGATACTTTTGTCATTTAAAATGTTACAAATCCATACAAAAGCATAATGGAGGAACTGGAGTGATATCTAGAGGTTTCAGTGAACATAAGCAGAGTGTGTGTGATCTTAGTGTGCAGATCTAACAACAGCAGGAGGCTGACCTTTATGGGCTGTGGGGATGGGTGTGGAGTCCATTATCACACGCTACAGTTATATAGTTAGCATATGCTCTATATAGAAAGCCTCTCCAAACAAACTCTTCTCTTATCACTGCCCTTCCCAGGATAATTGTAGAAGCTCCACAGTGAACATCAGGGCAGAGGAGACCAGGAACAGAGATGGGGTAATTAATCCCACAGAGGGCTTGGAAATGGCTAGACAGGAAGTGTTAGAAAGGGAAGAACTTTTCATGTCATGATTTTCATCATTAAAGTCTTCAGATGAGAAACAAATTACAAATGATCAATGCTCAAAAGCAGATTACTTAATTTTTAATACACATTGGACACAGGTTAGGTCTAGTAATAAAGAACTGCTTCTTTCCAGCCCATATCGCTCTTAATAACTTAAGAAATCACACAGATAAATAGCATAATATTTCACTCTGTCCATTACCCAGCTCTGAGAGAAGCCCACTAGGTCAACATGTCTCTTCAAGATTCTTGGGAGGTGGAGAGCATGAGTCCTTGGATATTTATTTATTGAATCTTCTCAGAAGAGACCGCAGCGAGATACAAAAAGAACTAGCTTAACTTAAAGCTTTCACTAGCCAATTAAAAAAATTAAGAAAAAAAATTTTTTTTTTGAGACAGTTTCTCTGTGTGCTTCTGGCTATCCTGGGACTCAGTGTGTAGACCAGGCTGGCCTCAAACTCGAACTCACAGAGATCTGCCCGCTTTGCCTCCAGAGTCCTGGGATTAAAGATATATGCCACCACTGCCTAGAGTCACAGGCCAAATTGTATTTCAACAATATATCCTTACATTGCCAACAACTACTACATATATAAATGATGACCTCACTAATTCGACTTTACTTTGACCATTCTTTTACTTCCTAGATTTGTCTAATTAAAAAAAGGTTTATTTATTTTATATTTATTGTATTTATGTGTTTATGAGTGTCAGTGTGTATACATGTTATCTTAGGGTTTCTATTGCTGTGATAAAATACCATGAGCAAAAGCAACTGGGGAGGAAAAGGTTTACTTCAGCTTATAGTTCTACAATACAACCCATCACTGAGAAGTCAAGGTAGGAACTGAAGCAGAAACCATGAAGAAGTACTGCTTACTGGCTTGCTCCTCATGGCTTGCTCAGCTTATTTTCTTATACTGCCCAGGATGACCTGCCCGGGAGTAGCAATGCTCCTAGGAGGCTGGGCCTTTTCACATAAATTATTATTAATAATAATTTAAAAAAGTAACACAGGTTTGGCTACAGGCCAATCTGGTGGGGATACTTTCTCAATTGTGGTTCCCTCTTTTTAAAGGACTTTAACTGTGTCAAGCTGACAAATAGCTAACTCAGACGTGTGTATCTCATGGGTGTACTGCCCACAGAGGCTAGAAAAGGGCATTAGATTCCCTGGAGTCAGGTGGTTCTGAGATGCTCCAGGTGGGTGCTGGGAACAAACACCAAGGTTCTCCACAAGAGCAACAAGTGCTCTTAACCTCAGAGTCATCTCTCCAGCTCCTCAAGTTATGCAATTTAAAAGTGAAAAAGAGATTACTTGTTACACACACACACACACACACACACACACACACACACACACATTCCAAATTGACCAGAAAATAAATTCATTGATAAAAAAAGATTTTTAGAGCTAATTGAACTTGAAAAGATATACAGTAGCTACCTAGCAAGCTTTAATTTTAAAACTTTTCTTTATAAAATCATGTAGCATAGAAGAAATGATGTCACAGTCTAAAAGCATAACACTTCCATCTTCTGTATTTATGAATTTCATTTAAAGCTGAATTACAACCAGGTAAGAGGTTATTTTCCCTGTGATTAAAAGCAATAGCTACTTAAACCTGTGTCCCCCCAATAATATCCTATTCTGATGTTTCTAAATAACCTTATTTATAATACTCATAAATTATGAGTTTGAAATAATTAGAACACAAAAATATTCTTAGCCAAAAAACAATTAAAGCATGTGTAACCGTCTGCATCACTCAACTCCACGGCTTAGTCTGAACCTAGCTAATGATATATGCTGTGCAGTGAGAGGGGAAATAGTCTTTGATGAGAGCACAGATCATCATTTAGGATTTCTTTACAAATAATTTAGGATCTTAAACGCTGCTTGTGGGTAATCAATATGGCAAAGCAGAATAAAAGGGAAATGTTAATCAGATTTTATGCAAACATTTATTATAACTTTTAATTACATTTGAACTTCCATTTTACTAAGTTTATTTACATTCAAACAAATATACAAGTGAAAGTAAATAGAAGCACTTTTATAGATGCTAGATCACTTCCCTCAAAATAAAAAATAACTGGAAAGTAATTGTCTAGCAGGCTTCTACTTCATGTTTATTATATGTGTATGACTGCTGCTAGTAAGACACCGAAAAGCACTAAGGTTCTTCCTAGAACGCACCTCTCTACTCCTCTGGGCACTGACACTTACTTAGGATTTGGTGCTCTGCATAAACACAGAATCTAGAGAGAGCGTAGTGACTACAGAATAGCTTTTCCCCAACAACTTGAGGGCTCCGGTGGAGAGATCAGGAAATATCTTATTCCAGTACACCGTGTGTGCTTGACTCCAGCTAGAGTCATTTTGAAAGAAGGACAGTTAACTGAGAAAATGCCTCTACCAGGCTGACCTGTGGGCAAGCCTGTGGCACATTTTCTTAATTGATGAAGAGAGCTCAGCTTACTGTGGGTGGTGCTGCCCCTGGGCAGGTGGTACTGGGTTCTGTAAGAACAAGCTTTGGGGAGCAAACCAGTGAGTCTTTGTGCCATCCCATTGTATGGCTATACCACAAATTTGTTAGCTTACCCATTTACCTTCTGAAAAACTTTTGAGATGTTTCTAACTCATAGTTATTATAAAGTCTTGAAACACGTTGTCTTTGTGTAGAGTGTTTCATGCTTAACAAAAAAGTAGGAATTTTATGTATGTGGCACTTGCTAACTTTATAAAACTAACAAACTTTTCCAAAATGACCATGACACCTGTAAGGTTTGAGATTTAGATATTCCACACCTTTTCCAACACCTGCAAGGTCTACCTTTAGTTTTAGCTACTCTACTGGCTATACACTGGTATCCTATTATGATGTTAATTTGCAAATACAACTTCCCTGAAGACTGGTATTGTTAAAGATCATTTCTCCACGCTCACTAACCATTTATTTACTTCTTCTGTAAAGTATCAGGCCAAATATTTTACCCATTTAAACACTACACTCTGCTTCTTCTCACCTAGTCCTAGAGTGCTCAGGCTACACGGCTGGTCTTCTGGGCTTATCATCACCTCCAGGTCCTAGACGCCTGACTCAATTAGGTTTCTATTGCAGTGATGTGGTGGTTTAAATAGGTGGTTGAAAAGGCCCTATAGATTCATGTGTTTGAATGCTTGGCCCATGGGGAGTGGCACAACAAGTGTGACCTTGTTGGAGAAGTGGGCTTTGGGATCCTCTATGCTCAAACTCCACCCAGCGTGGAACAGAGTCCCCCTTCTGTTGCCTGTGGATCAAGATGTAGAACTCTCAGCTCCTCTAGCACCATGTCTGCCTGCCCACTGCCATGCTTCCCACCATGAAGATAATAGATTAAAGCTCTGAACCTATAAGCCAGCCCCAAAATAAATGTTTTCCTTTACAAGAGTTGACTTGGTCATGGTGTCAATAAAAAAATTCAAGGCAATAAAATCCTAAGACAAGTGATCAAACACCATGACCAAAAGCCACTTGCAGAGGAAAAGGCTTACTCCAGCTTACAACTCTCAGGTCACACTCCATCACCAAGGGAAGTCAGGGCAGGAACTCAGGGCAGAAACCAACATAGAACACATGGAGGAATGGTGCTCTCTGGTTTGTTCAGCCTACTTTATTTGTTTCTTCCTTTTTAAAGTTTTCATTTATCTTTTTATGTGCATGAGTATTTTGGATGCATATGTTTGTGCATCTCATGTATACCTGGTACCCACAAAAGCAAGAAGAGGTTATTGGATCTCCTGGGATTGCAGTTATAAATGGTTGTGAACTAAGTACTCCCTCACTTAGATACCATATGTGGGTATTAAACCCAGGTCCTCTGAAAGAACAGCAAGTATTCTTATCCACTGGGCTACCTCTTCAGCCCCTTCATCTTACTGTCTTATAACATCCAGGGCCACCTGCCTAGGGACGACCCCATCCAAGTGATCTGGGCCCTCCCACATCTATCACCAATTTCTTCCTTACGACGACCCTAGCCTTTGTCAAGTTGACAAAACAAAACAAAACAAAAACTAGCCAGAGAAGTACCTGTAATTATGTTCCTGTCCTAACAGGAGCTCAGGGAGGGCCACATTTGCTCATTTCTGTGCCCTGCACTAAGAGCAGGTCTGGGATCTGTCAAGAACCCATGCTACCTGTGATGGAGAGTCTCTAGTATGAGGGAAAGAAATGTGCTAATCTGTGGGTCTAGGGATGAGTGTCTTCAGCTCTCTTCATTTTTAGAGGAGTTGAAAAACAGTTGTATAAACACACACATAGATTTGTACATTAGGGTGCCCAGAAACTTTAAAAAAAAAAGGTGTTATGAGTCCATTGTGTTTCTTTACAAAGAATAGTTTCTTTCATGTTGTTAAATTGCTTAAAAAACAAACTCCTTGTATGGAAGTGATTGTATGCCTATGTCACTGTATGGAAATAACAGTTCACCTATACCACTTGGCTAGGACATAGCTTTCTCACACACCTCCTGCCACTCACGGGCTCTGAGACTGAAAGCCAGGTAAGGTGCGGCTCAGAGTCTACAATGGATAGACTTGGTCTCTACAGAGATTATATAATTGGTCACATCTAACAAGTGACAGAACACCTATCTGAGTCACCTGATTCCAATTTGGGTTTTTTTTTTCTTTGAAACATTCCTCACTTAGATAATTTGGAAAGCACTGATAGCAAACACAACGGTCACCAGCATGGGGTCCGCTGCACCTGTGTGGCACTTCTGCACCCTATGTTTTAGAGTCTTGTTTCAGAGCAAGGGGGTCCAGTTGGACAAGAAGTAGCAGTGACCAGTGTCTTTAAAAAGGATGAGGAAGCCTGGCACAAGTAGGGGAACTTTAAGCTCCAATGCAAGGCATAGCAAGACTCCTTCCTTAAAAGACGAAAAAGGCAAAGCATACATACACACATGTACACATGCACGAATACACGCATACACGCATGCATATATACATACATACAAGTGCTTCACCCTGACTTAAAGCTTCACAGATGGGTTTTACTTTCAGAACCCTTGAAGCTGGGGTTGGGAAGTACCAGCAGCCATGTTTGGCTCTCATGTTCCTTTCAGTTGAGAGGATTGTATAGGAGGCGGCTTCTTTCCTCTTCATGAGCAGTTTCTCATTTCCACCACAAGCCTCTTCCATGGCTTTAGCTGGCACTGGACTTTGAGGTCTTTGTGGGACTAGAGTCTCCAAGATGTACCTCATGTCACTGTGCCTTACTGTGGCTGGCCAGTGCTGGCTGCAGAGATTTCATCATGACTGTCCCTGGGACACCTCAGGCTAGCAGCAAACATGGAGAAGGGGGCACAGGCTTACTCCATGTAAGGGTGGTGCTGTCTCTGGGTGAAAGTATGCCCTGTGGGGAGGCCTCTTTTCTCCACAGAGCTTGAATTGCTCAATTTGGCTCTATTAATTTCATTTTTACTATTATTCTCTTGTGCTTCATTTTGGATAGTTTTTATAGTTTTCATTGCAATTCATTTCATTGGTTCAAGTTGGACCGACTAATTAACTTTTAAAGTAGCTAAAAGTTCCTTTTTGATTTTATATATACCATTATGAGTTTAATAACAGTCAAAAGTCAGGGGCTAATTTTCTTTCCTACAGTTTGTAGTGGGAAGCACAAAGAATAATCACAATTAACAGGTCCCAATCTGAGGAGAAAGGGGGGCTATGGCATGCATCATTTATTTTTATAATCAAGCATCAAATTGAGAAGGAAAATGTAATTTTCAATCTCTTTTATTTTTTTTATTTTTTATATTTTTTTGGTTTTTCGAGACAGGGTTTCTCTGTATAGCCCTGGCTGTCCTGGAACTCACTCTGTAGACCAGGCTGGCCTTGAACTCAGAAATCCACCTGTCTCTGCCTCCCAAGTGCTAGGATTAAAGGTGTGTGCCACCATGCCCGGCTTCTTTTATTTATTTATTTATTTATTTATTTATTTATTTTGGTTTTTCGAGACAGGGTTTCTCTGTGTAGCTCTGGCTGTCCTGGAACTCACTTTGTAGACCAGGCTGGCCTCGAACTCAGAAATCCACCTGCCTCTGCCTCCCGAGTGCTGGGATTAAAGGCGTGCGCCACCACGCCCGGCTTATTTATTTATTATTATTATTTTTTAAAGATTTATTTTATTTTATTATATGTAAGTACACTGTAGCTGTCCTCAGACACTCCAGAAGAGGGAGCCAGATCTCGTTACGGATGGTTGTGAGCCACCATGTGGTTGCTGGGATTTGAACTTATCACCTTCGGAAGAGCAGTCGGGTGCTCTTACCCGTTGAGCCATCTCACCAGCCTTTCTTTTATTTTTAATAAGAGAAAATGGAACACTTAAACTCCAAGCCAACTTTAAAAAGTAAGACTCTAGAACTCACCTGACCAAGTGTACCTGTATACTCACTCTTTTGCGTTAATGTTATCTGGTAAAGAGCATAACAAGTTCTAGGAGGCAGTCAAAGAAACTGGTATATTTAGTTCCGCAATCCTTTAAGAAGAAATGGCCACCAGTAAAAAGGGTTAAAAAGCTTTAGAAGATGCAAATACTAACAGTGTGAAAAGAAGTAGTCCTAATGGAACTTAAATGGCAACCATCTAATTGTTTGATGTGAATTGGCAGTATGACTTCATTTTTCACAAGAGGGCAGCAAGAAGCTTTCTAATTTCTTGAAAGTCCTATTTGAAAAGTGTGTTGGAGGCCAGGCGTGGTGGCGCACGCCTTTAATCCCAGCACTTGGGAGGCAGAGACAGGCGAATTTCTGAGTTCGAGGCTAGCCTGGTCTACAGAGTGAGTTCCAGGACAGCCAGGGCTATACAGAGAAACCCTGTCTCAAAAAAAAAAAAAAGAAAAGGAAAGGAAAGAGAAGAGTGAAGTGCATTGGGATTTCAAGCTATTAGACAGTTATTGATGCCACCTACAAAAACCTTAAGAATGCACAGCTGATAGAAAAGATTTCACAAATTCTAGCTAGGTGCTGTGGAGCCAAGGAGTTCGAGGCTGGCCTGGGAAGCATAGCAAAATTTTCTCTCTTAAAAACAAAAACTAGGCTGGAGAGTTTTTAGTCACTAGTGCTCTTCTAGAAGACCGAGGTTCAATTCCTAGCAACAACACTGTGACTCGTGACTCTACAGAACTACAGCAGTTCTAGGTATTTGACACCCTCAACTGGCCTCTTCACATGATTATGGTACTCATGCGTGCATGTGCATGCACATGCACACACACAATACCCATTTATACAGAAAACCAAAGCCACTGCCACCACCACCAAAACCTGATCAAAGCAACAACCACCACCAAAACCTGATCAAAGCAACAACCACCACCAAAACAAAAGAACAACAACAACAAAAAAAAAAACAAAAAATACCACCAAAAACTTTCAAAGACTTAGTTGCAATTTCACAGTTCCATTCAAGCCATTACAGCCCTTTGTATTCAGAAAATGTTACTATTGTCTAAGCCATTTAGGCTTCAGACTAAATATGTTTCCTCTTACTCAAAATGATGTTTTAAAAACTCACAGATTTTTGTTCTGATCAGTCACTTTGGTAAGTCAAGAGCTAGTAACATTGCTGCCCCCATTAGTAAGTAACTGCTGTACTATGGAGGACTGCAAGATAGAAACAGAACCATTGTAGGAATGGAGCAATGCAGCAGAGACAGCTATTGTGAAGATCTATAAAAGCAAAGAACATGGGACTCTTAGATCCTTATAAATAAAAAGTGTTAGAGATCAGCTCATCTGCGCTCTGATCTGATCTGAGCTAGTCCCAGAGTTCTGACTGAGCATTTACTGAAGAGGGACTGAACACTTTCTGAATTCCGTTTAGTTTCTGGACATTTAGAACAACTTGCTTTGCCTGTTTCTATATCTATCTACTATCTACTAAGTTAATTTGCTTTCTTTTAGGATACATTTTGCTTTGTAACCCTAGCTGGCCTGCCACTTGCTATACAATCTAGGCTAGCAACCTAACTTGTAGCAACCCCATTTGCCTCAGCCTCTTAAGGATTTAAGAAACTCACCACCACTCCTGGCTTGAAAGTTCTTTAATGGTGTGGTAAATACATAAGAAAACACCTATCTGCTCTTTAACTTCTCATTGTGCCTAATTCTGTCCCAGAGGACAGAGCAAGGATCAAAGCTCAATTAGTCAAGAGAAGAAAAAAAAAAAAAAAGGATGTAATGAGTTTAATCAAAAGCAAAGGAATACAGGTAAAATCTTAGCAACAGCTAAGTCAGTCCACAAATCATGGCCACTCTAAGAGCAGTGAGACAACCCTTCATCATTCTCAATGTTACCATGTTGCTTAAATCCAAAAAGGTTTCTAGAAATTGTCCAAGTCTTTTTTGATTAGAGATACCAAGGATACCAAGTACTTCTTTAGATGGAACACGTGATAAAGAGAAATGGGATGCAATGCTATATTCAAACACAGATGATCCTTAGAAAGAAAAGTGACAGCTCAACCCTCTCTCCAGGAACATTTGTCACTTATGCCTTTATCCTTCAGAGATTTGAGTGAATGACTTATGCTATAGGTTGATAATTAGTTTTTTCTTTCTTTCTTTCTTAAAAACAAAACAAAACAAAACAAAAAAGCATAGGAGGTCAGCACTGGCCTCCTCCCCAGGAGACACATGAGGCTGCGCAGTTTGGGAATACACGCCTTGATCAGACTTGCACTATGACTGCTGAATACATGCGGCATCCCAGCAACACCTGCTCTCACACCGGCCACTTGGGACTGAGAAAGGATCCATCAATTTCACCTTCCCTTGAGAGACCACCAAGACCAATGCTTAATTCAATGTCATGCTAAAAAAATGCTACCCATTAACATCCATCAGCTACCAGAGGTCAAATTATTTAAAATACTGTATTAATGGGAATTATATAATTTTATTGTTTCCAAAGGAGTTCCAACTCCACTACATACGGTAACAGTATATATATATATATCCATCCAGGCAGGAAAGACAGAAAGGAATAAAATTTCTTACTCAGACTTGTTCTCAGCACCTTGCCAATGGTTTGAATTTTGAGCTTCATTTCCACATCACTGGATGGAAATTGTTGTTTCTCATCCAGAAAGTGTGAATTATTTATTTTGGATTATATTGATATTTGGTCACAGATTTTATAACACAGAAACCAAACTCCATAAACAACCACATTTTAATTCAAAGTAATTAGCTTTTTTTCCATGAACAAATAGAGGCAGCCTTCTTTTACTTCTGGCTCACTTACATGCTCTTTACTTATTTTAGTTCCCATTTATTTTGCTATTAAATGTTACTTAGTCTGTATACCTACGTGTTATGCTACATATATCTATGTGTTATACTATCTAGCTTCTGTCCTTCCTATTACCAATTCCACCTATTTATTCGTCTGTTTTTGAGGCAGGATCCTACTCTGTAGTGTTGGCTGACCTGAAACTTGCTATGTTGTCCAGGCTGGCTTTCAAATCACTGAGAGCTGCCTGCTGCTGTCTCTTCAGTGCTGGGACCACCACACCTGGCAATTCCACCCATTTTTAACCCAAAGTTATACGTGAATATATTTCAAAAGCCAAATAATTCAAAATGATTTTAAAAGAAAAACCACAGTTCTCATTATTTCCTAGTGGCAACTGCTTTCACCCTGTTCAGAATATTATTTTATATCACTTCAATGCCTCTTAATAACTAAATAATACGCTATATTATTTTTTGATTTTTTTCAATATTGACTTGCCCCAATGAAGACAGTGGTGATTTCACTGTTTTCCACACATTCCCCACATCTAATTCCAAGACTATATATTCAAGTACTGTACCTTCTCAGAGTTTTACAGCCTTGGTGATTTTTGTTTTTCTGTAAACATTAGAGTATAGTAATACATAGTCCAGCCTACTGTATACTAGGGCTAACTGGTACAACCTATTGTCTAGGGCCATGGTGAGTGGAATAATACAATTATGAGACAAGGTTTCTCTGTGTAGCCCTGGCTGTCCTGGAACTCACTCTGTAGACCAGGCTGGCCTCGAACTCAGAAATCCACCTGCCTCTGCCAAGTGCTAGTATAAAACACTTCTTATATATGAGTATACTCTTAAACCATCAGCAATTCAGTTTAGTAAAATACAACCATGTAAATAAACCATGTACTGCAGCTATTAAGCACTATGTTCCATACTTAATCACACCTGCTATATGTATTTAATGTTAATCACTGCTGTTATTATTATAGTTGTTGTGGTGTGCGTGTATATGATGTGTGTATGGTGCATGTGTGTCATGCTACAAGTGTGGAGGTCACTGGGCCACTCTGGGGAGCCAGTTCTCTCCTTCTATCTATCTTACTTGGTCCCAGAGACTGAACTCAGGCTGTCAGACCTGCAGAGAAAACACTTTTACTTGGGACCTGGCAAGCTGGCTGCTCATCCGCTGTACTTTCATTACTAGGCATGCACACAAGCACAGGAACAACATGTATGATAGCTTTCAGGTAGTAACCGGGCAATAGAATGTTCAGTTCCATTACAACCTTATGCAATCAGCTGACTACACTGTTCATTGCTGCCCTAAAGTCTGTTATATGGCAGAACTTCTACATTATTACATGAATGCTATCACAGCCATGCCACATAGTAAAATAAGTTACATTTTCTTTTCCTTCCTGGTATGTGTGTATGTTTCTCTAACATTACTTGTTTTTCTGTTGTGTTTCATTTTCTTAATTCAACCACAGAATCTATCTATCTAAATCTTTAAAAGATATCAAGATATATCATGGAATTTGACTCCACATTCCTAACAGCAAACTCTACTTTATCCAAGGCGTTCTTTGGTCATTGTTGTTCCTTTGTTCTTTAATTTTCATATTAAGAATTTTCTCAAATATTGGTAATCCCCCCAAAAATGGACAAACAAATGCTGACTGCTAGCTCTGCAAGACAGGATCTGGGCTGGCGACTGTGACTACAGGACTTAGCTGGCTAGAAGTTAGAACTTTTTTTTTTTTTTTTTTTTTGGGTTTTTCGAGACAGGGTTTCTCTGTATAGCCCTGGCTGTCCTGGAACTCACTTTGTAGACCAGGTTGGCCTCGAACTCAAAAATCTGCCTGCCTCTGCCTCCCAAGTGCTGGGATTAAAGGCGTGTACCACCACGCCCGGCTGAAGTTAGAACTTCGAACATCAGCCATTACTGTCCATGGGCTGCTCAGATTCCCTGAAAAAGTCTGGGGAAGGGGAAGACTTTCTAAGCAGTGTATCTAGTTTACAAGATTTCAGTATGGACACCCATCTTTGTGTACTAACACACATGTACGCATGTCTGTGTGTGTACGGGGAGGCAAGTTGATGTCAGGTTGTCTTTTTTAGTGACTCCCAACTTTTTTTTTTTTTTTTTTTTTGGTTTTTGGAGACAGGGTTTCTCTTTATAGCCCTGACTGTCCTGGAACTCACTCTGTAGTCCAGGCTGGCCTCAAACTCAGAAATCCGCCTGCCTCTGCCTCCCAAGTGCTGGGATTAAAGGCGTGCACCACCACGCCCGGCTAACTCCCAACTTTTAAGAACTTAATTTTATTATTGTTAACACCACCATTTGGTATATGTGATATGTGTAGACACAGGCATGTCTTGTCCAAAGGATAACTCTGTGGAGATACTTCTTTCTTCCCACTTTTATGAGAGTTCTGAGGATCAAACATGGTTAATGAATCAAGTTCCCATAGCAGTGCTTTTTAAAAATAAACAAACAAATAAATGACTCTTTGGCCACATATATGTAAGTGCGCCATACATATGTGCTGACATATCACATTAGCTCAACTATTTTAATTTTTGAGGCAGGGTTGCTTTTTGTACCCGAATTTACCAATTTGGCTAGAGCAATTGGCCAGCAAATCCTAGGCATGGCATCCTCCCGTCTCCTTTCCCCAGTGTTGGGATTACAAGGGGATGCCACTATACTTCGCTTTGTTTGTTTTTTTAATGTGGGTTATGGGGATTGAACTCAGCTTCTGTGCTTGCAAGCCAGCACTTTAACAAATGAACTATCTCCCCAGGCTTCAAGGACAGGTTATAACAAATTCAAAAACAAACAAAAAGAAAAACAAACAAACAATAGACCACAAACCAAAACAACTGATAGTAACTAGAAGACATCAAAACAAAAATGTTAATAAAAGATGAGTCTCCCAGGTCCTTAGTCACATTGAGTTGTCTTTTTTGGGGAGTGGGGGAGGGTGGTGTATACTGGACTCTCCTGCTCCTGTCTTCTTTTAGTTTATAACCATTTAAGTGTTCTTCAATTGTTATATATTATGCTTGTCCTACCAATTACACTGTGGAACATTTGATACCAACTACAGCTGGTCCCCAAATCCTTTTTTTTGTTTTTGTTTTTGTTTTTTTTTTAGAGACTGGGTTTCTCTGTAGTCCTGGCTGTCCTGTAACTCACTCTGTAGACATCTGTAGATTTGGTATCACATATACCAAATGGTGGTGGTAACAATAATAAAATTAAGTTCTTAAAAGTTAGGAGTTAGTCGGGCGTGGTGGCGCACACCTTTAATCTGGGAGGCAGAGGCAGGCGGATTTCTGAGTTTGAGGCCAGCCTGGACTACAGAGTGAGTTCCAGGACAGCCAGGGCTATAAAGAGAAACCCTGTCTCAAAAAACCAAAAAAAAAAAAAAAAGTTGGGATTAAAGGCGTGCGCCACCACGACCAGCTTGGTCCCCAAATCTTAATGTAAAACAAGACAAAAGCAAACCACCCAAGCCCAAACAAAAAAACTAGCAATACTCTAAGAGATTCTCAAATATCTATTCTGAGTACCACTATCTTAAGTATAAAGCTACTCCAATACATCTAAGGTGAAGAACAAGACTAGAAACTATAGCAGAAACTCCTTTATATTTTGTTATGATAAGTTACAAGATTAGTGGCTGACAAGAACCCAGTGGATGAAATAACCCGATTCTATGGAAGTATTTAACACTGTCTCTCCTGGCATCTTCCTTGCAAAATTAATTAAAACTAGACAGGATATATGAGTCTCATGAATTGAAGACTGGCCCAAAGACTGCAAGGAGCGATTACACGCTGCCTTAAATCACATTAAGCAAAGTGTCTGGTAGAATGTCCACAGAGTATTAGAGTGGTTATAATCTAGTATTTCCATTAGTGCTCAGGAAAGTAAAGAGTATGTTAATTAATGTTGAGTACACACATTAAGTAGAAACGACCTGTGAAAACCAGCATTACCTACAGCATAAAGGATTTTTAAGTAAAAAAGATATGCAAAAACTTTTCAAAAGCTTAATTGTTTCCTTTTATTGCAAATGATTAATACAAAATGATTTTTTTTTTTTTTTTTTTTTTTTTTTTTTTTTTTTCGAGACAGGGTTTCTCTGTATAGCCTGGCTATCCTGGAACACACTTTGTAGACCAGGCTGGCCTTGAACTCAGAAATCACCTGCCTCTGCCTCCCAAGTGCTGGGATTAAAGGCGTGCACCACCATGCCCGGCATGATTTTTTTTTTTTAACCAAGTCCCATCTATACAGGACTATGTACATAAGGCTGGTGGGGAAGAACAGCAGCCATCCCATTCATAAGTATAAATTATAGAAACATATAAACTCATAGAAAGATGAGTGTTCGGTTCTATAAATAATCCTATGCAGGGCTGGAGCTAGCTCAGTGACTCTGAGTGCTTACTGCTCTTGCAGATGAGCCAGAGGGTTCAGTTCCCAGCACCACTTGGCTCACAACCATCTGTAACTCCAATTACAGGGATTCAAACACTCTTTTCTGGCCTCCACAGACAAGAGGCAGGCACACACAAGTGGTACGTGCACACATGCACACGCACATTTGGGTAAAATACTCATGCACATAAAATAAAAATAAGTAAATCTTCAAAACAAACAAAAACAATAATTGAGCTGGGTGGTGGCAGCATACATCCCAGCACTCAGGAGGCAGAGGCAGGTGGGTCTCTGAGTTCAAGCCCAGCCTGGTTTATAGGGTGAATTCCAGGACAGCCAAGGCTACACAGAGAAACATTATCTCGAAAAACATACAAAAACAAAACAAAAAACAAATCCACAAAACAATAATCCAATGTCTGCTACATCATATAGCAACTTTCTTTAATGCTAGCATTTCCTTTTCAAAAAAATATATTTATTTTATGTTCATGGGTATTTTGTTTACATGTCTGTCTGTGCACCACATGCCTGCCTGGTGCCCAGGGAATCCAGAAGAGTGCATCAGATCCCTTGAGGCTGCAGTTACAGACAGTCGTAAACTTGTACTAGAAATCACACCCTGGGGCTGGTGAGATGGCTCAGGGGGTAAGAGCGCACGACTGCTCTTCCGAAGGTGATGAGTTCAAATCCCAGCAACCACATGGTGGCTTACAACCACCCGAAATGAGATCTGACGCCCTCCTCTGGGAATCCTTGGACCGGAGAGAACAAGTGGGACCGAGTGGAGCCGACCGGAGCAAGCGGGGCCGACTGGAGTGAGCGGGGGCAAGGCCAGAACGAGCAGGGTTGACCGGAATGAGAAAAAAAAAAAAAGCTGATTTCTTCTTAAAAAAAAAAAAAAAAAAGAGAAATCACACCCTGGTCCTGTGGAAGAGCAGCTAATGCTCTTAACTGCTGAGTCATCGCTCCAACCAACATTTCCTATTTCTTGTTTTGTTTTTAGAGTCAAAATTTTGCTATAAAGTCCAGGTTGGTGTCTTAATTCATCATCTTCCTATCTCTGAGACCTGAGTGCTATCTATGATTCCAGAAATCTGCTACCACACATCCTGCTCAGACAGCGCTTCTTCCCCTTTTCTCTTTTGAGTCAGGGTCTCTTATATCTCCATCTGGCTTCAATCTTGTTATAGAGTGAAGGGTGACTTTGAACTTCTCTGATCCTTTTGTCTGGGGAACAGAATCAGGCTTTTGTCTATGCTAGACAAGCACTATATATACCATCTGGGCTCCATCCCCAGCCCCAAACTGGGGTTTTATTCAAATACTGAGTGCTTAGGGGAGCCTGGGGTCCTTCCAACCCCAAACAAAGGTGAACCCTTTTACTGGTCCATCAAAGTCAACCATGGCCATCTCACTTCTTTGAAAGGGAAAGATCTGGGTATAGGAATGTGACCAACACTGTTCAATGGCATATGAGGGGAATTTGCCTTAAAGCTTCTGATGTTTTCTCACTGATAAAAAAGATTTCAGAGGGAGGAGAAATCTTTCTTCTTAGGGTACTATTGTCAGCATATGATGTAAAACCTGTATGGGCCATCTTAAAAATATGAGAGAAGCCAATCTAAGAAGGAACGGAGCATACTGAAGGTGAGACTAACACGAGGAGTCTCCAGTGCCGAGTTGCTGACAAAAATTGTGGAAATGAAGTACTTCTGTTAGGTGAAATATTTCAGCCTCAAGTCCATAGAGACAGGGTTCTGTAATGTGCAGATATAAGTACCTCAACAGCGAAAAGACTATATTTGTTAGCTATGGCTACCAGAACAAGTAACAAAGTCAGTGGATTAAATATGAGATTTATATTTTTCTAAATATTTCCATCTTAGTTTGTTCTATTCTTATGTATTAACTTTGTTTTATCTTATATTTTACTTTATTATTATCTTTTAGAAGCCTGGTTGTTATCTAATGAGACAAGAAGGAAGTGGATCTGGATAGAAGGAGAGGTAGGAAGGAACTGGGTGGAGCAGAGGAAGGTGAAACTGTAGTCAGAGTATATTATGTGAGAAACAAAGCTATTTTCAGTACAAGGAAAAAAAGTAGCGTTATAGTGCAGATAATTTTCTGGTTATGAATATGCAAAACCAAAAGACATCTTATTGAATGAGAGCTATGTTAAAATCCCCAGAAAGCTCAAGAAAAAGATAATTAGCAAAGTCCTGGCAGAGCATGCTGGAGCACACCTTTAATCCCAGCATTCTGCAGGTGGATGCAGAGGCAAGGGGACTTCTGTGATTTGAGTCTAGCTTTGTCTACATCGTGAGTTCCAGGCTAGCCAGAGCCACATAACAAGACTCTCTTAAAAACAAACACACATTTCCCCAAATAGCATCTGGCCAATGATGCCTACCCTTGATTACAGGAGCTAAGAAGCTGCACATGTCCTTTTCTGTGGCCCAAACCCTCAAGTGTAAAAGCGACAATAAATGACAAGATGTATTTGAAATTCTTTGAAAGATAATTAGAAGCTTCTTCGCTTTCACAATGGCCTGAGGAACTTAAAATTCATCTTGTAGAACCCAAAGGGAAAAAGAAAATTTACAGGCAATAGTATAAAATGACTTGATTTCAAAAGAAATACTGGGGACTGAAGAAGTCGGACATTTTCCACCATTGCCCATTATACTCAATTTTTTAATATCTGGAAATAATGCTGGCAAAGTAAACCCTTAGTTCAAAATGCCAATGCTGAGTCCTCATGTAAGGAAAAGTATGCAGGGCTGGAGAGGTGGATGAGAGGAAAGGTGCTTGCCATGGAGCCTTACAATCTGAGTTCAGTCCCTGGGACCCACCGTGGAAGGAGAGATCAACTCCCAAATGGCTTTTCTGACTAGCACACACACAGTAAATATAATAACTTTTTTTAAAGGAAAATATTTAAGGGTTGGAGAGATTGCACTGGGGTTCAAAGCAATCACTGCTCTTGCAGCGGACCCAGGTTCCGTTTTCAGCATCCACGTGATGGCTTACCACTGTCTGAACCTCTAGTTCCAAGGGATCTGACACCCTCTTCTGACATCCATGGGCTTCTGCAAGCACATGGTGCATACATATACTCAGCCCTCATATTAAATAATAAACAAACAAACAAATAAATAAATCTAAAGTCCAATTACACACACAAAAATGTATAGCTTGGTTTTTGCTAACAAAGGAAGGAGTATGATTTGTAACCAAATGATGCCAATTCTTTCCCTGTTAATATGACTTTATCTGGCTTAAACTAGCAGGACAAAGCAAATCAATAACCTTATCTAGAGGAAATAAAGCCAAGTAAAACTGTACCCCAAACATAAATGTTTATGTCAGTCTTTAGCCCTTTCTTGCTCAGCTGTACAGTCTCCAATCATCCCTGAAATACAAGTGATTGGGCTCTTCTGGGTCCACCAGTTAGGGGAGGGAACATTTATCTACCGTCAGTTCACAGGACAGTAATCTCCTTCCCACTTCTCTGATTAGGAACAAACAGGAAGCTAGAGAAAGGCCTCAACAGCTTTAAAAAGAAATAAATAAACCCAGCCCCTTCTGCTCCTGGAATACAGAAGAGACTGGCGTTAATACAAGAGAAAGTGATGCCACCGAACAAAAGCCAAGCCAAAGGAAGAGCACAAGTTAGCCTGGCATTATTACTAGCAGGAAAGCGGACTTGTTAAAAATGTATATTTTAATTTTCTGTATTGCAAAAGGCCCCAATTTGCTCAGGGATCCAGCTAAGCTGCCATTTTCTACAACGACAGAGTCTAATCTTTATTTAATGGATTTAGCATCTATCTTTCCTAGAGTGGTCTCTAAGGAAAAGGGGAGGGGAGAACGCGGGGGCAGGGAAGAGCCGATCTGCCCCCCCCCCCATTTCATCCATCTAGCACTCATGTTTGTGTTCAAAATTCAATTACCTCCTTATTGATACTTCACAGAGATATTTAAGCTGCAAACATGAAGCCCTGATTTCCCCAGGGGCTGTGCCCCTCTCTATTTCACTGCTCTGCTTCCCCCAGGGTGAATTCCTGAGGCGTCCATATTAATAGGTAATCAGTCACAATTCATTTATTAAACAGCTAGCAAGGTTTATCAGCCTGCTCTGATTAGCCCGAAGAAACCGCTGAATTCCTAATTTATTTATGGAAATGTAAGTGTCTTTTTGAATTCCATTCAGGACTTGTGGAGGTGTTCGGGTTTAGCACACAGACCTCTAACAGGCAGCACAAGCCGTAAGCAGAAGGCTTTCCAGGAAAGAGATGTTGCTTGACACTAGACGGCAAAGAGCCAGGGACATACACTGCAGAGATTCTTCTGGCCCCAGATTTGGGTCCCCCTAATCCTTGGATTAGTGCTTATCTGATTGCTTTCTGTTTACACAAAAGAGCTGGGAATGCTGTCACTAGGCAGCCACACTATCCAGTGTAACAAAAAAAAAAAAAAAAAAAAAAATCAATCTCTGGGATGCTGCTTTTTGACTGGCAGAAAAGTGGCCCTTAATGGAGTAGAATTGAGGACCTCAGTGATTTAAAAGACAATAATTCTTAGCAGAGTTTGAACCAGGCTGGAATACAAACCAAAACCACTAACACAATTTCCAAGCATTCATCTTAGGGTAATAACTAAACCAGATCCTGGTCTAATCTTCCACTGCTCTAGGCTTCACTGACAAAATAGCTTTGCATACAATTTCCACAATTCTAATTAATTAACAATTCCCCCGAAATTGTCCATTACCAATTAAAAGGCCAATACAGATTTAAATAAAGCTCTTAAGAGTAACATTAAACTGCGTCCAAAATGTCCCCCAGTAGGTACAATTAGAGAAGAAGTGTTCCAGGTAATGAGCAGATTCTAGTACCAAAATTCCTGCTTCCAGCAGAATCATAACCGATTTCTTATGAAAAATGATACAAATATTAAAAACAGAAGGATTACTGTCAATATTTCAATGCCAACAAAGAACAGTTGACAATTATTTTTACTTATCCATCATCAATATTTTCAAATTCTCATCTGCCTTCCTGCACATGACAAATGTGTACAGTGCAAGACAAATCTAGCTGAGGGGCATTCCACAGTATCCCTCACTAGCACCTCCAAACAAACAAACAAACAAACCAAACAACCAACCATCAAGTTTGGAAGTAGGAAATATCATCCTTGGTGAGGTAACCCATACTCAAAAAGACTTAAGTGGATATTAGCCATACTAAAGTACAGGATACCCACGCTATAGTCAACAGACCCAGAGAAGCTAAATAACAAGAAGGGCCCAAGGGAGGATACTTGAATCTCACTCAGAAGGGGAAACAAAATAGTTATTAGAGGTGGATGGAGGAAGGGAACTGGGTGGGAGAGGAAATGGAGAGGGGAAGGGGGAAGATCAGGTATGAGGAGAGCCAGGGAGAGGACCAGGAGAGTGAATGAAAATCCGTGTGGGGTGGGGGAGGGGCAGTAATCTACAAGTCAGAATCCTGGGATGGGAGGCTCCAGGGAGCCTATGGTATCTTGGAAAAGTGACATTAAGAATAAACTAAGGGGGGCTGGTGAGATGGTTCAGCGGGTAAGAGCACCTGACTGCTCTTCCGAAGGTGATAAGTTCAAATTCCAGCATCCACATGGTGGCTCACAATCATTCATAACGAGATCTGGTGCCCTCTTCTGGAGTGTCTGAAGACAGCTACAGTGTACTTACATAAATAAAATAAAATAAATCTTAAAAAAAAAAAAAGAATAAACTAAGGGGCTGGAGAGATGGTTCAGTGGTTAAGGGCACTGACTGCTCTTCTGGAGGTCCTGAGTTCAAATCCCAGCAACCACATGGTGGCTCACAATTTGAAATGGATCTGATGCCCTCTTCTGGTGTGTCTTAAGACAGCTACAGTGTACTCATATAAATAAAATAAATAAATCTTTGTTTGTTTGTTAAAGAAGAAATGAAGAAAAGCAAAACCCTAACTTTTATTGACTTTATTGATTCACTATTCCTCCCACCCCGCAAGGCTTCTCTGTATAGCCCTGGCTGTCCTGGAACTCATTCTATAGACCAGGCTGGCCTTGAACTCAAAGACTCACTTACCTGCCTCTGCCTCTCGAGTGCTGGGGTTAATGCGTGTGCACATCACTAACACCTGGCTTCACATTAATTTTTAAATTAAGAACGGCTTATTTATTACTGCGCATGTGTAGATAAATACACATGTGCCACAAAGGACACCTCATGTGGAGATGGCTGTCACCTTTCATTCTGATGTGAGTTCCAGAGATTGAACTAAGGTCATCATGCTTACATGGAAAAACTTTGGTCACTTAGCCATTGCACCAACCAATGTACCACCCCGATAATAACAGGGGAAAAATGGTATGAGAACTCCCTTTTACATATAAAACTAAAATAAAATATTTGTTAAAAAATAGTAACAATTTACAGACTAGATCAAAAAGTAGCCATAACATGTATAGTTTTTTCAATTTAGAAAATAAGGTATACTTTTAAAAAGAAAATCACTTTCCACTAAAATTATCTTCAGAATATTAATAAGACATTTTATAAATTAAAAAAATCATATATACATATTTTTGCCTAATACAAATAGCAAAAGTACATTAACATAATTAGTTATCAATTGTGTGAATATACACTCCCCGAAAAGACATTATCAGCATATGAATTAGAGTAAGTAGAAATCCTATTTTAAAAAGTCATGTGTACAATGTAGAGGAAGAAAGGAAAAGCTAATGTAATATTAACATATAATTAGAAGGTGTCTGTAAATATAGTACATGCTTAAACTAGACAACTTAACACTCTAGACTGCATATCCCTCTTTATTCATATTCTTAAAGTCTTCTAAAAATTATTTGCTTGTGTTCTAAAGACAAAATATGTGAAAGTCGGGCTGATGAGATGGCTCAGCGGGTAAGAGCACCCGACTGCTCTTCCAAAGGTGATGAGTTCAAATCCCAGCAACCACATGGTGGCTTACAACCACCCATAATGAGATCTGACGCCCTCCTCTGGTGCGTCTGAAGTCAGCTACAGTGTACTTATGAAGAATAATAATAAATGAATCCTTGGACCGAGACAGCAGGGACTGAGCAAGCGGGACCAACCCGGAGTGAGCGGGGCAGACCAGAGCGAGCAGGGTTGACCGGAAGGAGGAAAAAAAAATATGTGAAAGTCAGAAGCATAAACTTCCTATACTCTCAAATTAGTCAACACATGCATTAGGATTCTGTTGATAATGTGAAACATATTTTTCCTTTAAGGCTCAATGTCTTCATTTTAAAATATTACATATGATCCTCGCTTCTAAAATACTACATATAGGAAAGTCAAGGCTCAGTGTCATGAGGGCTGCCAGGTGCACATATATACATGCAGAGTGTTTGTCTAAACACTCATATACAAAATTAAAACAAATAATTATTTTAAATATGTTCTATTTTTATGTGTATATGTGTACTACACATGTGCCTGGTGCTCACAGAGGCTAGAAGGGTCTTGAGGCCCCAGAATTGTACTTACAGATGGTTGTGAGCTGCCGTGTGAACACTGGGAGTCACACCTCAGCAAGAGCAAAAAAGTCTCCCTAACCACTGAGCCACCTCTTCAGGCCCTCCAAAAATAAGTCTTAAAAAATTATCAGCCAAAAAATAAAAATATTCCATGTATGTATGCGTGTGTGTGTGTGTGTGTGTGTGTGTGTGTGTAAAGAGAGAGAGAGAGAGAGAATGATAATGATGAACTTAGATTCAGTTCTCTTTCTACTATGTGGGTCCAGAGGATCAAATGCAGATTTTCAGGCTTGGTGGGAGCTAACTACTTGCTGAGCCATCTTGCTGGCTAGAAGAGGCCATTGGAACCCCTGAACTGTGGTTACAGATGGTTGTGAGCCACCACGTGGTGCTGGCAGCAAGCGCCCTTAACCACTGAGCCATTTCTTTAACCCTCTAACTTGACCTCTATTCAAGGACACCTATCTCATCTGACTTTAATCTGAGACAGACCTTATAATGAAAATACCAGAGTTCTTAAATCTCCAGCACCAGCCGGGCGTGGTGGCGCACGCCTTTAATCCCAGCACTTGGGAGGCAGAGACAGGTGATTTCTGAGTTCGAGGCCAGCCTGGTCTACAAAATGAGTTCCAGGACAGCCAGGGCTATACAGAGAAATCCTGTCTCGAAAAACCAAAAAAAAAAAAAAAAAAATCTCCAACACCACCATTTAAGGAAAAATTAACATCAAAAGGAGACTATGCAAATATTTTATTTGTATTAAAATAAACTGCAAAGGCTGAAGAGATGCCTTTGTAGGCACCAGGCATGCAAGTGATGCGCCTATGTACATGTCGGCAAAATACCTATACACAGAAAAAAATGTTTAAATGAACATCAAAACAAATCAACTTTATTTTTCTCTTAATTTCTGTTCAATAATACTGTAATCTCCTTATCAGTAAATTTCACCCACATCTTTGTGCCCATGGCAGGCAGTAATGATCTCAATCTTCGGACACAAAGACATTCCTAGATAATAACACTCCCTGAAATAATAACATAATCAAAAACTTCACAAGGCTCTTCTATGATTTTATGTAGAAACCTATGTATTCTATATGTTTCAGAACTCTAAATCTTGTTGGTTCATTCAAGATAATAATACAGCAAGTGAAAAAACTTCTTGTCCCTCTGACAAGACCCTTCATCCCCATTGCAAAGGTGCTCCAAGTCACCCCATGTGCCCACCTAACTGAAAACGGCAAAGCAAATGCTGCCATCTACTGAATAGCATTATCAGCCTTTCTGGGATCCAGGGCACCTCATTTAATGACACTCTGAGAGCAAAATTTTAATATTGGGGATGTTTGTGCTAAAAAGAAAAACAACAACAAAAAAACAACAGAACCAGGCAAGCAGGCTGACACACACCTTTAATTTCAGCACGTGGGAAGCAGAGACAGGCAGGTCTCAATGAGTTCCAGGCCAGCCGAGGCTATACAGTGAGACCATATCTCAAAAGACAAAACAAACAAAAATAAAACCTAAACTTTAAAGCACAAAATCACTGTGCATACTAATAGTTACCAGCAAGAAGAAGAACCCCAGAAAACATCTCTTCTTATCTGGCTAGAAAACCACCGTTTTTCAATATCCTTCTTCCTGAACTTCAAAAATCAAACCCAGCTATAAGAGCTACGTTTTAGCTTAAGGAGAAATTGGTTATTGGACTCCAGTCAATTTATTTCAATTTGCATTTCTTGTCTTTAAAACCTCTTAATTTTAGAGGTATAACATAAATATAGAAAACTGTGTAAGTATATATACGAAACCTTACAAAATCATAATCATGAAACAACAATAACCATAGTCACCAGATGTCACCACTATCCTTATGGGTCCTCCTAGTCATCTTCGTAATCCCAAGGCAACCCTTATTTCTAAATGACAGTGTTCCTGAACTTTATATGAGTGAGTTGTATAACCTGCGCTCTTCTGCATTTTTTTAAATCACTTAATATTCCTACAATGACTTGTGCTATTGGGTACAGCTAACAGTTTGTATAACTATACTCTATTATATTCTTTTAAAATGTTTCTTATTTATTTAACTGTGTATGTGTGTGAGAGTATATGTATGTGCACTGTGTATATTCAGGAGCCCAAAAAGGTCAGAAGAGGACTTAGGGTCCTGGCAACTGTTATAGGTGGTTGTGAGTTGTCACTTGGATGTTGGAAAACAAATTTGGGTCTCCCACAAGTGCGTAGGCATCTCTTGATCCTTCCTCTATTATGGTCTTGCACACAAATGACTACAGTATTCAGGCTACTGTCAGTGCACGCATGATTATCTCCAGTCATCTCCCTAATACTGCAGGACTCTTTGGATACACAAATTTATGCTGTCTGTTTTTAGGACATACATCTAGCACTAGGATCACCGTGTCATAGGGCACATGTCTAACCAGCACAGTAAACTTTGTCTGCCAGTTTTCCACAGTGGCTGCACCTCCTCTGAATGTATATTCTCACTTGTTTGTCGGCCGCTGTGCTGTATTATCATGCAGCATGAGGGGCTTATCAAATGCACATTGCCAACCTGAACCCTTTATAAATTATGAAGCCTCAGGTGTTCTATGACAGCAACCAAGTGAGACTTTACTAATTCAGGGACAATATTCCAAACTATAAATTGTCTGAAGTTAATGGAATCTGAGGCATTATGAAGCAGGCAGAAAGTGGAGGGGGGGGGCCGCTGCTGGGATCACTATGCTTCCTGAGGACTCTGGGGCTCCCACTTGGATCTGGAGTCCCGGGGCTACTAGAAAGAATCCTAGTCTGATGCAGGAAGAGCCTGTGTCAGTACACCTGAAGCTCTGGTCACGTGCTCTCAACCCTAACCAGGACATCTGGCTCCTCAAGAGATAATGCTTCCTCTTTTTTGTTTTGTGGTTCTGGGGTGGAATTCAGAGCTTTACACATGCTAGACCAACTAAGCTATATTTCTTTTTGTTTTATTCAGACAGTGACTCTCACCTTGTAGCCCAGGCTGGCCTTAAACTCCTGGCACTAGTCTCCTACCAGAGGCTCCCACAGGCTGGGATCACAGGCAACAGCCACCATGCCGTCCTACCTTTGGCTTTTTGAAAGAGAGTCATATTATATAGTATACCTCAACCCAACCATCTTCCCGTTTTTACCTCAGTGTGATTTATGTATGTGTGAAATATCACATCTAGTTTAGATGATTTGTTTTTCAATATCCAGTAAGTTATTTTAGTTAGAATTCAAGGACATTTTTATACTCTAACTTCCTTTTTATATGATGATATGGAATGTGTTTAAAATACTTTCTTAAAATTAAGATATTATTGGAATTGAATGGGATTACTATAATTGGAGCTTCTCCCCCAGGATTTCTTCTATTTGTAGTGACAAAGACCCTTGTCAATAAAGTGAGAATACTGTGCCTACCCTCATTCTGGCGCAGAGGAGACCTGGCACAGTCTTATCTCATCATGATGTCTCAACTTAAGGGCAAAAAGGAGACAGCTGCCAGAATATTTTAACACCCATGAATTTAGAGAATTGCTTTACGTCAGTCTAATCATTTTGTAGAGTTATAAACATATCTGCCACAAAAGTGGTACTATACGTATGCGTCCTTATATAGCTTAGGGTAATAAAACATTGCACAGTCCTGGGTCAAAACCTGCCAAGCCAGAACTGATATATATCAGGTCTGCTATGAATTTTTAACACTGTTCTTGCTAATTCTTTTTAAAGGATTCTTGAATAGTTTTTTTTTTTTTTTAAAAGATTAGCTGCAATAGTAGCTAACTGCTTCAGAGCTTTAACAACAAGCTCTGCCTAATGAATATTTAAAACCATCCAAGCATATCATAAAGTAAACATTTCACATGTAAAAGACATTTAAAAAAAAAAGAATATTTATTTTAAAAGAAGGATTTTTGAGATTCCAAAGGATAGTAAATCCTTTCAACCCAGAAAGCAAACATAATCAAAATCACTGCCAAGGTACAGGTCAAGTTCACTGGGCCTTTAAAGATACACAACAGTGGTGACTTTCCCATTGTTCTGTTCCCACTCACAGGCTTAATGGGACAAATACAGAGAGGCACTACATGCTTCAGTCGCCAAATTATGCCATATGATCTGCTTCTCTAACTGTTTAATTACTGGTCTGTACGTGTAGAACAGGCAAACCAGCAATGGTTTTTACTGGATTGCCAATAAGGGAAACGGATATGAGGAAAAGGATTTGAGTTGGCCAATGTAATAGCTACTGCTGTATGGACTGCTACTTTTTACATGGGCTCTGACAGTGAGGAAGGAACCAATTGACCACTGAAACATAAGGATTTGTTTCTTTTATTTCACGTCTCCATGGCCTACTCTATCTCTCAGGCCTCTAAACTATGCTGGTAAGTGGCTCACAGGTTGTACACTGTCTTCACTGTGAACAACCATCTTACAAATTGTTTTGTTTCTCTAATAAGGCCATGAATGCTTTGAGAGATGCTTATGTATTTAACACCCAAGGTCTAGCACACTGCTTTTCAAAGCAGCCCATAATAAATGTTCTACTTACTATCTTTATTATAATATACATATCTTAAATAGATGTTAACCCTTGGTAGGATCTCAGATACTAAAATACAAGGGAAATTCAGAACATAATTCAAATCCATCTTGAAAAATATAAGGAAAAGGAGGAGTGAAAAAGACTTCATAACTTGAAGAATAATAAAAACAGTATACATTAAGAGAAGCACACTTATAAGACTCCGTCACATCCCTTCATGACTCTTGGAAGGTTTTTATTTCCCCCTCATACAACTTAAAAATTGAGACATATTGTAAAAACAGGACCTCTCTTTTTAAAGTTATAGTGAACTACACATAAAACTTACCATTGTGCACTTTAAAATGCAAAATTCATCTGTTATCATTAGGATCAATAATAATTGATCGTTGATAATTAGGATCATTAGTGTCAAACAAAACTTTTTCACCCTCTGCAACTGAAACCATTAAAAATCATTAACAACAACTGTTTCCTCTCCTCCCAGCACCTACCGGGCGGCTTTTGTGTCTATGGGTCTGATCACGTTAGTTACCTCATGTGAGTGGAACTGGATGGTATTCGTCTTACTGTGCGACTTTTTTTTCACTTAGTGTAGCATCCTCCAAGTTATAAGTCAGATCTTCCTTCTTTCAAAGTTGGCTAACAGCCCGTGTGTGTGGTCACTGCACTGGCGATTAGCCATTGTCTGTCAGTGCACGTGCAGCTTCCTTTCCTGACTTTTCCTACCACCTCCTCAATGGCACGTTTATAGCTCAAAGTTCTGAACTCTGCTGGACCTCAGCTGGCTCCCCATTTCCAAACTTTATGCTTTTTATATTACATCTAAGAAGTCACTGCTAACTTGCAGGTCATGAATATTTATGCCTATTTCTTTTTAAGAGTTTTAAGTTTCAACTCTTATATTTAAGACAATGGTCCACTTTCAGTTAGTTTTGAATATTGTGAGGGAGGAGTGAGATATGGTCTTAAACTTTACTAATGGATATTCAGGTGTCCTTATATCATCTGTTAAAGAGACTATAATTCCTCCTTTCAAGTAGTTTTGAAAAAGCCCAATGATTATAACTGTGAAGACTGATGCCTGGGTTTTCATCTCTACTCCACTGGTCTGTATGGTGTCTTCAGGCCACTTTCACATGCACTGACTGCTAGGCTGAGGCAGGAGGATGAAGGGGACCTGGGAGGAGAGATGGATACTTCATCCTGGAGTCTCCTGTCAGCCAGGAGTAAAGAAATGAAACACAGTTAACATATTTGCTATAAAGAGTGCTAAATTAGAGACACTACTCCTTTTTAAATAGAAAGTGTTCATATAAGAATGCTTTAACGGGAATGGACCGTGCATTCAGCCTAAGTGTGTATGAACTTTCTCCCCACTAAGCTGTAAACTTACAATTTTCTAGGAGTCTCACAAAAATCATTCACTAAAAGGATATGCCATGACTCCTTGTTGCAATCTTAAAAGCTCCACGGTTGGGCTGGAGAGATGACTCATTGGTTAAGAGCACTGTCTGCTCTTCTGAAGGTCCTGAGTTCAAATCCCAGCAACCACATGGTGGCTTACAACCATCCGTAATGAGATCTGATGCCCTCTTCTGGGATGTCTGAAGACAGCTACAGTGTACTTACATATAATAAATAAATAATTCTTTAAAAAAAAAAAAAAAAGCTCCATGGTCTTATCAAATTGTAACCTCACTGCCAAGATGGTGGTACATGCTTTTAATCCCAACATTCAGGAGGCAGAAGCACGTGGATCTTCAAGTTCAAGGCCAGCCTGGTCTACAGAGTGAGTTCTAGGACAATCAGGGCTACACAGAGAAACCCTGGCTTGGGAAAAACAAAAAGCAAAACAACAAAAAACTAAAACTGTAACCCTATTGAAGATACTTCCACTGAAACCCTATAATCTCATTTATTGAAAGTACATGTGTGAGAAGCAACCCTTTGAGATGTAACTTGAAAGCTACCAAAAATGGCATACGTGCATACCCAAGGCACTTAATGGCAACTCTTCTTTGAGAAACCCACGTGCTCATTAATGTGCCTCATTTTTCCTTGAGTACCTTTCTATGTTTAATAAACTTCCACTCTGCTTGATACTGGCTTGTCCTGAAATTCTCTTCTGTCTACAAGCCAAGGATTCGGTTTTATCCGAGTTGAGGTCCCCTAAAAGACTAAGGGAATTCCTCAGGCTGCTGCAGTGACAGCATTGTGCTGAGCTACTGTGGCTCTCTGTCCTTGCCTTTGCTGACCACAGCTTTGAAGTATGTTGTGAAACTAGGAATTAGGAGTCCTTCATTTGGTTCTTTTGTAAGACTGTTTACCATGTGGATGTGTTGCAATACAAGGTACCAATTTCTGCAAAACCAGCTTCATTCTTTTTTTTGTTTTTGTTTTTTTCCGAGACAGGGTTTCTCTGTATAGCCCTGGCTGTCCTGGAACTCACTCTGTAGACTAGGCTAGCCTTGAACTCAGAAATCCGCCTGCCTCTGCCTCCAGAGTGCTGGGATTAAAGGCGTGCACCACCACTGCCCAGATACCAGCTTCATTCTTGATAAAATTGGAGGACAGACCAAAAAAAAAAAAAAAAGGCTAATTAAGTGGCTCAGTGGGTAAAAGCACTTGCTGTGTCAAGCCTGATTGATGACTTAATTCAATCCCTGGAACCCACATGATACACAGAACAAGCTCTAAATTGTCTCTGACCTCCACAAGCATGCTGAACAGCCCTGGGTAAGGTCCATCTGAGTTCTCACAAAAATGAGATCTCTTAGTGGACATCAGGAGATCTAAAAGAAATTACTTGTCATTTGCATAAATAAATGCAAAAAAAGCAAGAACAAAACAAAAAGGACAAAGGTAGTTTTCTCACTCCTAGTAAGATCTCCCTCTTGTTTATACCTATCAAACAAAAATGAAAGCACATATAGATGGTAACAGCCCATTGTGCACACGCTCATTCTACATACTAAGTAAACAACAAAAGCAGAAACAATGTAATTTATAAGTAAATAGATCTCACTTGTAGCAAAAAAAAACCCCAAAACCACAACATTCTTTTCTCAACAACACAAAACTGACTTTCCTCCAACTCTTTTGTGTGTGTGTGTGTGTGTGTGTGTGTGTGTGTGTGTGTGTGTGAGTTCAAGGGATCCAATCCAGGGCTTTGCCCATGCTATTTAAGTGCTCTACTAATTAGCTATGCCCCCTGGCCCTAAAGTGACATAATAAATGAAAATGCCTTTGTTTACATAAATCATGAAAGAGAAAAGGCATGTATCAGTCAATGGATTTCTATTATGTTCCAATTATGCTAAGTGTTGACAATTTAATGGTGAAAGTCCCAGATAACCAGATAGCCTTTGAGAGCTGTTAGAGTCGGACTGACCCTTCCACACCCTGGTAACATTACAGCTTGGATACTGTTTCCCCAATACACAGAAGCTTGCCCTCCAGCTAGCTGGCACGAATGACAGAGGATCACAACACAAGGCACTTAAGTCCACCGATGACTTAATATACTGACAAATCATAATGGAAAGGGAGCTTAGGTAGCAAGACTATAAGGGCGTGGCTTTGAAGGGTATCTATTGTTCCCAGAGTCTCCCTGTCTGTCTCGGTCTCTCTGCTTTCTGGTTGCCAGGAGACAAGCAGCTTTCCTTTGCCATGACTTTCCATAACACTTTCTTCCTTTCGGTAAGTTCTCTGGGATGCTACCCTGTAGCAATGAAAAGCTGTGTATAGTCTGTATGGAGAAAACAATCGTATTCCCTAATATGAGAGCCGTAGGACACTAAAGAAAATGCCTTTTCAAAAGGTGGTAACCCAGTTCAGGAAGAAAGAAGTCTCAGAAACAAGGCAAGTCACCTCCCCTCACACACACACACACACACACACACACACCACTTAGGCAGTCTCTTATCTTGAAATTGGATCTTACAATACGTGGGCCCAGACGCTGTTTGACTTCACTAAATATTGCAGGCTGGCTTAGACTCAGCTTTTGACTCTCAGTCTCTCAAATGCCAAGTGCTGGGATTGCTGGTATATGCCACCATGCCAGGGTAAGGTTTTCTGTCTTGTTTTCATAGTTGTTAACTTCAAATCTTATGGCAGTGTCCCTTCTCCTTAATACTTGTAAATCGTCAGTTGGAGCCCAACTACAGAAGATCATGTGCCTTTGCCATATATTCACCAGCATCATAAAGCGCTAAGCACAAAGCTTGGTAAATAGCCCTGGCTAAGGTCCATCTGAGTTCCTACAAAAATGAGACCTCTTCCTGGACATCAGGAGATCTAAAAGAAATTACTTGTCATGCCTTATGGAAGGAGAATTTCAGTGAAATTATTTTCCCAGACACTGAACAGGAGCGCCGAATCCTGAGAAGGCAAGAGGGTGAGGCAAATGTTTAGAAGTCATATAAAAGAGAAAGGAAGAACTGAACAGAAGGGCTGAGCAACAGGTTGGAAGGAGCGGTAGAGGCATGGCACTGAAGGACTAGAGGTTGGAAGGAGCGGTAGAGGCATGGCACTGAAGGACTAGAACCTTGGGGACTTAAGCTCTAACTCAGGAGTTGCTGACACCATAACCACCTTAGAGCTTTTGGTGATAGAACCACTGATTCATCTGAAGGAAGCATTTACTTCAGGAAGACAACTCTGGGAATACTCTTCATACCTCACTCCTCTTTCCCCAGGGATCTGTGGAAACGTGCCCTTTTCTGTTCAGTTTACTTGATGGCCTACTGCAGCCCTTCTCTGTTTAGTGTACTCGATGGCCTAATGCAGCCCTTCCTAATCGGGCACTTAGCTCTCTCGAGTTTAAAGATTCAGGCAAAGTCAAGCTAAAATATTACTAATAATTCAACACATTTTATCAAAACATCTATTTTTGTGGGAAAACCACTTTAGTTACCTCTAGTTACAGAATGATTTACTTAAAAAGCTCAAGTGAATAACCTAACTTTCATCAACTTTGCCTTCTTTTCAGAGAGAAAATTATGTGTTCAGGGTTACCACAAACTTTGGAAGTCATAAAGGCATCTCAAAGTCTTATGTAGAAAGCATCAAGTTAATTCTCTAATTTGTCCCAAAAGTTCCAGATGCTCATTTTAAAGGGAGATTTGTGAGCCTTCCATTTAATGAAAAATTGTTCGAGTCACACATATCTCTCAGATGTTCGAGTCACACATATCTCTCAGATGTTGGGAAGACTATTGACAACTTTTTACTTTGTTCTTCCTAAAAGACCAACATAATTTAGGAGCAGAAGGATAGCACTGAGCCCCAGCACTAAAAATAAAATAAAATAATGTAGAAGTACAGTCCTTAGATTCCTTTCAGAGTAAGACAGAAGAATTTAGTAGTTAGGCGACACAAATAGTGTACAGAATCAGAATGGGGTTCTGTTAAACTAGAGCTATTTATTCACAAAGCTTAAGCAGTAGATAATTACATCTTATCTATTTTAAATGCTCATCCAAGTTGTTAGAACCAGGAAACAGACACTTGTCTGCTCTGTCTCATTCTATAGTTACTCCTCCATCACTTGTCTTAAGAACTCTGCTCTGAATTCTGTCTATAGCCCTCCTTAATAGATTCACAATAGCCGGGCGGTGGTGGCGCACGCCTTTAATCCCAGCACTCGGGAGGTAGAGGCAGGCGGATTTCTGAGTTCGAGGCCAGCCTGGTCTACAAAGTGAGTTCCAGGACAGCCAGGGCTATACAGAGAAACCCTGTCTCGAAAAACCAAAAAAAAAAAAAAAATAGATTCACAATATTCTAATGGCACAGGGAAGCTAAGCTCTTAACCTAACTTAGCCAGAAAGCTGAATTTGGGGGCCGGCGGACAGAAAAGGGAGGTCCAAGGTTCAGTAAATTTTCTTATAAAGCTTAAGACATTAAATATGTTAAGCTTTGGGGTCAGATTCACTTTGTGTTTTGCAACCTTCTCTGTCCCCAACCCCTTACAAAATGTAAAAGCCATTCTTAGCTCATAGAGAAAGCAAAAATCATCTTAGAGCAGTTTGTTAATCTTCAGTTTTAAGTGGTGCTGTCCAATAATAGTTGACTAGTTAGTTACATGTAGCTACTGAGCATCTGCTCGTGCAGCTGGGGATTCTAAAGTTTATTAATTAATTACTTTGAACAGACACATGTGGCTAGTGTTGACTAATTTAAACAGCAGAAGCTTGGAGGCCCTCCAACAACTAGAGAAGCCTAAGAAAACACTATACCTGTTACTCATGAATTGACTGAAGGCCTAGACAAGAATAAACAGTAATTATTATTACTAAGCTACGAGCTATACACCATCCCAATGTTTAACATCAAGGACAGGAAAACAGTCATAGACAAAACAAAATCAGTTTAGACAAACGGAAACTTTGAGGTATCGAGAGAATGGGTTTAAAGGCTTTAAGTTTGAAAGGTCATGCAATGTCCCCAATGAACAGACATGAACTTGTCCACTCTTCACCTTGTAAACAGATTCTCTCACTGACGTCATATGCTTCCCCAAGAAGACACCTGATTTCTCTTATCACTGCTCTGAGTCTCGTAGAGATTGCTCGTTCATTACACTGCCAATCCCTGCCACCCTTAAAACTCACAGGAAACCTAGCTCCTCACTTCCTTCCTAAACAATTCCCCATATTCATTAATGGACCTAAAAGCTTGATTCATGGGACTTCTGAAGCAGAAAATGAAGGGAAAAAAACTATTAATTCAATTTTAAAGGACATCTCTATGGATACATTGGAGTACATTCAACGTTCTTTCTCCTAGTTCTTTGGTACCAAACACTTCATTTACCAAAGGAAAGAATGGAAATATACAGCAGGGAACATATCAATATATACATATCTTGCTGATGTCACATGACAAGATTCATTCTAACCCCGTCAAAGTTTTGCCTTCAGCATTTCCTATTTTAAAACAATCCTGAAGAGAGGAAAATCACAAGAGAAATCAAAGTTTGAACCATACATAGAGCACAAATCATGAATGTGACCGAATGTGACAATAAATATTAAGTCAAATTACCCAGTGAGAGTCTTATATTGGTATATCAACACAATGAAATTCTATGTAGCAATTAAGAACAGTGATGTGGACTTCTATTAAAAATATACTTATATATTAACATACACAAAATATGTCTGAGATTGTAGGGTGAAAAGTTACAACATGTATGTAAATTATCTTATAGCTGTGTAATAACAAATATAAATCTAAGTACAGAACATGTCTGTAAGTGTTCATGGAGAATTGGGGTGGTAATGGTCACCTCTGCTAAATAAGCACATATGTGTCTTCCTTTTGATGTTATATTCTCCCATGCTACCTAAATTTCTTCACATGAAGGGCTTGTAATACTCACAAGTTTGTAATAATATTCCCTTCAGAGCCCATAGAGAGCTCTAAACTGGTTCCTTTTAAAGGAGTATGTGGCTTTTCTTTGCTGTTGCAATGTCCAAAATTTAAATAAAAAGTCAAAGTGATTCCTTTTGTACTTGAAGCCATTAGAGCATTCCAAACACTGCCTTTGTTCATGAATTTCCATAGCGAGCAGGAACAAGAGGGAAAAAAAATCCCACAACGGTATTATAACACTGGAGGGAGGGAGGGAGGGCACACTTCAAATAGGACTTGGGTAGGACAAGACAATCCACAAGTGCCAACCAGTTCCAGGGCTGGAGAGATCTCAGGAGAGCCATCACATTTCAATTACCATCACTAACATTACTTATTATGTGGCCGGCTCCAGTCCCGCAGGAAGGCAGCTTGTGATGATAATACCCAGCCTCTGCTTGTAAAACAATTCATTAGGCAAAGCAGAACAGCTGGGGCAGCCACGTGCCGCTCTCAGAGCACCGCCCCGCTGGGACCTCTAGCCCAGATTTCCCTTTTCATGAGGGACAGCTACCACCCCTCTGACAGCTGTAGCGTTCTCCAGGGATACTTCAGGTTTAATCAGTACTTCCTGCACTGCAGAGGGCCGTTTGATTTCTAACATAAACTAATGGCACTCCGGCTCTCCGCAGGTTACACCAGACATCAGATAAGAGGCTTTAAGGCAGTTTTATCTTGTTCTAAAGCTCAAGAGTTAATGAGGCAGCAAAAGATACTGTCATAGAGCCCGGTGTAGCTATATTATCCAATAAGGAGACTCTCTCCTAGACAGGTTTAATATGGATCGAGGAGGTAAAGACTGCTGGTTTAATATTGATTCTATTGGAAGGATGAGAATCTTCACCCAGCAGGACAAAATCATGCACAGTGTACAGCAGGCAGAATGCTACAAAGAAGGTAAAGACTTGACTTTAAAACCCAGGGGAAGATGCTTCCCCACTATAATAAGTAAGCAACCTAAACACACTTTGCATTTAAAGCTAAGGTTTTTTGTTTCTTTTAAACCTTTCTCAGTGAACCTTCTTCCATGTATTTGTTGAAAATGATTCTTGCTAGCTTTACTGCCAATTAAAAATCTATTAAGAGCTTTATATTATAATATAAAATGTTATTATAGCAAATATTATGCATATTATATGTTTTAAAACGATAGCTTTTTAAAATGTGTCATCTATAAATCACATTTTCTTTTGTTAAATGGTGAGAATTGCCTCTAACTTCTAAATTTCACATAGACCTTCCACAATCATTCAATCAATCTATAAAAGCCTCTTTTAGGCAGCACTATGTATGTCAAACTCAATAAAATAACATCTAGTCCCTGATTCACTAATCCCTGCTGTTGTGTAAAACAAAACATTACCAATCCCCTCTCCCCTTATATCTTAGAATCTGCTTTGTTAAATGTACGTTAATCAGAAAACTAAATACTTTTCTTTTCCATGCTAGAAATATCTATCACAGGCTTTTCGCCAGCAATTTAAAAAGTTGAATATTTCTGGGATATCAGCTTATTCCCTAAAAATTAAAAAGAATTGAGATTTTTTCCTATTTTCATTTTAAAAATAGCAAATCAAAACAAGAAATATTGAAAAATCCCTTACAAGGCCTGAGGCCCATCACCACTTCCTTAGGGGCTGCCATCAGGTTTTAGGAAACAATTTTCCACAGGGTTCTTGACAATCTGGTTCTTCCTTGCCAAATCCCAACGCGCCCCCCCCCCCAACCCTGACCTCAGTTAGTGTGTGTGTTTCTTTGTAGCCCTAGCTATTCTAGAACTCACTCTGTAGACCAGGCTGGCCTTGACCTCAAGAAATCTTTGCCTCCATTAGTTGGGACTAAAGGCTTGCACCACTACCGCCCAGCTGTCTCAACATACTTTTTAGTACTTTAAGAGTTTATTCCCAGTCTGAAGTATACTCATTCCACTGACACACAAATGCCACCAAGTGTCGTTTCAAGTTTCATCTCTCCCAAGAGTCATTCCTGAATTTTTTTTTTTTTTTTGTTTTTGTTTTTTTGTTTTTCGAGACAGGGTTTCTCTGTATAGCCCTGGCTGTCCTGGAACTCACTTTGTAGACCAGGCTGGCTTCGAACTCAGAAATCCACCTGCTTCTGCCTCCCGAGTGCTGGGATTAAAGGAGTGCGCCACCACACCCAGCATCATTCCTGAATTCTTTACCTCACTATTCCTCCTTTGGAACCTACAGAACACATGCTCAGAGAACACGCTTGTGGTGAGATGAGCAGGGTGTGAGGAAGGCAAGGGGACATAGAGTAGATGGCCACGTTAAAGATAGTGCTTTACCCTAGGAACAGCAGAGAGCCACCGAGGGGCCATCTGGAGGGAATGGGGTCGCCTGTCGATTTGTTTCAGAACTATTCTAATTGTACAACATGGTGGATATTGGAGAAAAAAATCAATTCTACAGCTAGTTTGGCTAGAAGAGAAGATCCAAAATAAAGAGTCCCCGATAAAGCTTGCTGTCAAGAAACAAGTAAATAAACTCAATATTCTGGAGGAAAATGATAGCTACTTGGGTGAGTATGTTTGTTGTAGCAAAAATAGCAAGTAGTCAAGAAAGCTGGAGTTCAGATTTTAGCACAAGAGTGCAGTGGCACTTACAAAGAATATTGGATCTAACAGAAAAACAACAACAAAAATGCTATGCAATCACTTGGGACCTCACACCTAGATGAAGAGCTACAGAAAATTAATGACTACTGAGAGAGGGAGCTTCAGTCTCCCCAAGGGAGCAGCCCTAAAAACACACACACATACAAGCAATACTGAACACACTTAGCAAGTTGTATTTGTGTTTCTGCGCGTGCGTGCACGTGCGTGCGTGCACGTGCGTGCGTGCGCGAGCACACACACACACACACACACACACACACACACACACACACACACACACGAACCAGCCCTTCTATCAGTAGTCTGCAAATCAACACTACAGTGGAAGCTCCAGTATCACTCTTGAGTGTCACTGAGGCGCTGCCTGTCCACTTTAAAGCTGGAGACAGGTGACTGGCCTCCCTCAAGTGTCACTGAGGAGGCTGCCTGTCCACTTTAAAGCTGGAGACAGGTGACTGGCCTCCCTCAACCTCTGTACTTGTTAAACTTATCCCAAGGCTATGGAGAAAGCCCATTAAAGAACAGTAGCACTCACTAGCAATTTAATATTTTTTAATGTGCCGCTCTTTTAAAAGACATTTTTCTCTATGTCTAATAGTGACTTTTGACAGCTGACGTCAGCAGAAGCAGACAGTTTTTCTCTGCTTTCTTGTGTAGCTATGTACTCCCCACCCCACCCCAAACCATATTCTGGTAGGAAATTTTCTTAGTAATAATGAGCTTCTTAACTTCAGCAATTACAGAACCCATTTCCATCAGACATATCTAGAAATTGCACCTTCTTTTGACTTGAGCAGACATAGAGGTGAAACTTTCTATACTTAGATTGCATAAAGCTGAGAAAAGAAAAGAAAAAAGAAAAGTTTGTATAAAAACAGATGTCAACTCCAGGAAAACAGTTTTAAGTTCATAAAACGAGATGTGGGTAGCAACAAGTTAAGTGAGTAACTTAAGATTCTGTTAGTTATTTTAGATTTCTGTGTTATAGAGGATATGATAGTCCTACAGTACAACTTTTCCAAAGAATTAGGTGACAATGTAGTTTCACAAGATTATACCATGAAGAATAATGTTGGTGTGATAGAAAAGGTGTTAAAAACTAAAGGGGGACCCTCCTATTCTAAAGGTCAAGAATGACTGGAGTCAGAGGCCACACCCAAACACAATAGTTAACCCATTGCGGATTAAGAAGAAATTCTACACTAAGACAAAAGGAAAGGTAAAAATTAAAACTTTTTTTTTTTATATAGCCCAGGCTGACCTAGAATCTATTTTGTAGCCTAGGCTGGCCTTGAACTCACGATCCTGCTGAATACTGAGATTATAGATGAGCTACCACACCCAGCAGCCCCCAGATAATTTCAAATTTCATTTGGGCCTTTAAAAAAAAAGTTTATTTTTCATCATGTTTCTGAAAAGAACTCAATTCTGTATCTCCATTAATCTTCCACTCCCATCTACTGGTGGATGGCTGTGATTAGCTGTGGCCAAAAATGACGACAATCAGCATAAAGACCAAAAGGCATGGGGAAATTGTCAAATGACTCCAGTACCACAGGCTGTGGCTGGCTAGAACCTGAGTTTATCACACGTCTTCTGTTTGTATTTCCACACACTGGCTTTTTAAAGAATGTCACCAAAGGCTTAGGAGCTCTGACCTTGAAAGGGTCTACTTAAATAGGTATACTAGAAGGAAAACATTTGGTCTGCAGTTCTACCTATTTAAAGGGAAGTTCTCTTAATTTTTAGTTTCTTCCCAAAGTGCTATTAAATAACAGACAAGAACCACCAAAGGCATTTTAAAAAGCAACCTCCCCCACCTCCTCACCCTGCCTCCCTGCCACACACACCTTTTTTTGAGACTGTCTCGTCATGCAGCCTAGGCTTGTCTGGGAATTTGCTATTTAGACCAGGCTAGCTCTAAGTTATAGAAATCTGCCTGCCTCTGCCTCCCAAGAGCATGCTGAGACCAAAGGTGTGTGTCACCACACCTTATCAGCTTCTAAAATGCCTTCTTAAAGGCAGGTGACATTGAGACATTTTCTCTAAGAGTGCCTTATTCATGGTGAATGGCTGCCAGCAAACCACTTTAGACAACTGGAACAGTTGAGAAGACAAGGCAGAGACAGGCTTCATTTTTAACTTTAGCTAGAAATGAGTGTTCTGCAAGAGAAATTGGAGAGTCTAGGATCAGCAGTGACAGGAAAAGGAAGGTATCTTAAAGGCACTGTTGTAGACAACGACCTTAGAAACAAAGAATTCTTCCATTTAATGTGCAATGAAGACCAATCTAAGTTGCGTCTTCATTTAGGGGATGAACATTACTTGTCCACGTTCCATTCAGCACAGCCTGATCCTAGGGCATCATCGGACCACACACAAGCAAGTGAGCAAACAAGAGAGGCCAAGGTCCAGCATCAATTCCTAGCAAGCATCCCTACCTAATCTAGCAAGCTAATGCAAATCAAAGCAAACACTCCAGCACTGCTGGGAGTGAAGCCTGTACCTTTCCCCCAGAGAGGCCTGTAAAACAGGACAGTCACTGACAGCAGTACAATTACTGACACAGATACAGACTTTATGGACATGTTTATCTCCGCTGTAAATCCACACTCTCTCTCCACTCCGATTCACGAGTCATAAAGAAATTGCAGATAATGAAAAAGTTGGGGAAATTTACAGCATGTCGGAAACCTCAGACAGCCAGAAGAAATTAAAGAGCTGACTAGGGATAAATCACACAGGTACAATTAAAACTTCCTATATACCTCTTCATTTCCAAAGTAAGGTACAAGCCAATGGAGCTGATGAAAAGTTGAGGTCATGACTCCACGGGCTGCAATCATCTCTTAACTAACTGCATGTTAACAATCAGCTAATTCGTAGGTCATGTGCAAAGGCTGACTTCTTGCTGCTCTCTTGATTTCCTTCTTCTCTCCACTAGAAGCACCCACAGAGCAATTCTGCCTGTAAACAGGCCAAATTGCAACAGGCAATAAACAGAAAGGTGATGTCCCCCCTTCTGCGCCGTCTCTGTGGGTGCAGGACATCTTTTACTGCCCTGAGCAAGGACTGAGCATTAAAATGAGAAAGTGGAGCTACAATGAGTGAATAAAATTAGAGTTTTCTTGTTCCCAATAAATAACCATTCTCACGTTTTCATCTGACCTCTTTTCAACAGTCCAAAGGGGATTTTAAAGGACTGTTATGTTTGATACCAGAGTAAGAATCACTTATGGTGATACTTGTTTTGCAGCAGTTAATGTGACCATCTCTGCACGTGCTGTCTGATGTGATGATTGATATGCAAGGCTGGTTTCAATAAAGTAAATCAGAAAAAAAAAAAAAAAAACCAAATAAGTAATGCCTAGTCCTTAAACAACAGGTTTAAGAGACCCTACCACTAAAGCTGAGAAGAGTTGATTTGGGGTCCCTTTATCCTCTAAGGCCTTTTGTAAAATCCTGAATGAAGAGAAAAAAAGGATTCTATCACAGGCACTCTCTCCTCACCTCTCCCAACTTCATTAGATGCAATAGTGGCCGTTAAAAACATTAGGATCTCCCTCAGAAGATGAAATAAGAACACAGGCTTTCCTAACTGACTTCTATATAGCGAACAAAAGATTGTCAATGGGGCGGCATGCAAGTTAATGCTAAGACTGTGCATCTATATAGGATAAGTGCCAGCCAAATTAGCACTAATATGATTTGAATTATGAGTCCTATCAAGAAATAAAGGCTTAAAAAAAGGTTTGGAGGATGCAACTGGCATGGTTTCGATTTTGCGCCAATATGACCCCTTGATGATTCCAAGTCCATTTTACACTTCAGAGAACCCAAATGTCATCTTCATTTTATATATTAAGATTGTATTCTCTAGAGTAAAAACAGTTCTAAAAAACTTTACTAGTTTCAACCCACACAATCATTACCAGAAAACCTTAGGTCCTATCTAGTAGCTAGATCTCAATTGTACTTATCTGGTAAGAACAAGGCATGGTCTCTGAGCTGTTCTTGCTTTTAATGAGAAGCACTTTAAGCTTGAAAGTGTCCTAAGCATCAAATCAGTATCTAGTATCAACAGCAACTGTTAAAGAGAAGCAGTTTTACTTACAAGCTCCAAGAAGCAAATCAAATGAGTATTAGAACGAAGCCAAGAAACATAAGCTCTGCTCCTTTGCTGACAGGCAAGGCTACCCTGAATCACAATCAGAAGACCTGGAGTCTAATCCTAGATTTACAAATAACTACATGACCCTGGGAAACCAGCTAAACTTTTCTTTCTATTTATTTATTTAGAATTAGGGTTTCACATATCCCAGGCTAACTTCAAATTCACTGCATAGCATAGACCTTGAACTTCTGATCCTCCTCCTTCTTCCTCCCTAGTGCTGGGACTACAAGCATGATGCACCACCACTGTTATGTGGTATAAGGGATCAAACCCAAGGTCCTGCTTTGTGTAACCTAGGCAAACATTCTACCAGAGTTACACCTTCAGCCTCTATGTCAACAAATTTTAAAAGTACATTTAATTTGACCTAAGAAAAGATGATTGTTGCAGCATGATTTATATTAGCAAGATTTATATTAACATGATTATATTTAGCAAGATGCTAAAAATTACCTAAATGACCACTGAAATAATCATTCCAATAAAAAGTAAATGGTCATAGCCTGCTATTCTGAAGTCTTAAGAACATAAGAACAAGAAAACATGTGAGAGATTAGGAATGGTATAGTAGTGGACATGTAATATGTGTGCATACACATGTCTGTCTGTCTGTCTGTCTTTCTTTCTTTCTTTCTTTCTTTCTTTCTTTCTTTCTTTCTTTCTTTCTTTCTTTTCTTCTTTCTCATTTCCTCCCCCAGCCCCCACTGCCAAGACAAGGTTTCTCTGTGTAGCCTGGCTGTCCTCTGTAGACCAAGCTGGCCTCAAAATCAGAGATTCACCTCCCTCTGCCTCCCGAGCACTGGGATTAAAGGTGTGTGCCACCACCGCCTCGTTTATCTGTCTTTCAATATGATATCACTTGGAAGGCATGTTTAGAGGGCTTGGTAAGATGCTTAACAGTGACTATTTTAGTATGGTTTAATTTTAGGTAATTTTTTATTTCTTTATATTTTCTAATATACACATAGATGTATATATTTTTATAAGAGCAAAATATTAACTCAAAAGTCTAATCTCTACATGACATTGACATTTTGGTTGCCATCCTACATTCCGTATATGCTAATGAGCTTCCCTTCCTGCAACTAGAATTAGACACAGGGATTGAAAGTGTGTGATTCAAACAGTTGCTCTCACCAATTCACAAACCTCAGCCGCTGCTGGTCACTGATTTCGATCTCTCTTTATGACAGCATAATGGAGCCGTACTCTCTGATCCAAGGCCTATGTTCCTACTCTCAAAAGTAAAAATAAAACTGCAGATTTTATGTTTTCTTTTTTCTTTTCTTTTCTTTTTTTTTCCCCCGAGACAGGGTTTCTCTGTATAGCTCCGGCTGTCTGGAACTCACTTTGTAGACCAGGCTGGCCTTGAACTCAGAAATCTGCCTGCCTCTGCCTCCCGAGTGCTGGGATCAAAGGTGTGTGCTACCACATCTTACGTTTTCTTTTTTAAAATATATTTATTTATTGGGCAAGGTGTGGTATCACACTTTTAATCTCCTTTAAGCCTCTCAGGAAACTTGCATTCTTCCCTTCACCCCATGGAGTCTGCCTTTGTTATAAGAATTGAAACATTTTGGTGGTTGGAGATGTGACTCAACAGTTAGGGTGCTCTTCCAGAGGACCTGGGTTTGAGTCCCAGCACCTACAAGGTGGTTCATATTCAAAAGAAACTCTAGCTCGAGCCAGGTGTGGTGGTGCACGCCTTTAATGCCAGCACTCGGGAGGCAGAGGCAGGCGGATTTCTGAGTTCAAGGCCAGCCTGGTCTACAGAGTGAGTTCCAGGACAGCCAAGGCTTCACAGAGAAACCCTGTCTCGAAAAACCAAAAAAAAAGAAAAGAAAAGAAAAGAAAAGAAACTCTAGCTCAAGAGGATTCAATGTCTTCCTCTGGCCTCACTAGGCACCAGGCACACAGTTGGTGCACCAACATACATGGAGACAAACATAAAGATTTCAAAATCTTTAAAAGAATTTAAGCATTTCAAGCCAATTGTCCTAGAGCAAACAGTAAATTCTGACTCCACTTCTTTCCCTGGCTATTACCTTCTCTTCCTGACAGGAGCCAAACCCTGAAAAAGCTGTCTACATTTTCCACACATTCCTCACTCCATTTCAATTCCCCTCCACTGGCCCCAGTCATCCATACACTCAGAGGCCTGGAAAATACTCAGCGCCACACTGCACATCCAAACCCAACCAAGAAGCCGCAGTGACACTCAGTCAGTGAGGCGCTCTACTCAAGACCTGCCTGCCCATTCCCAGCTCCTAGGCATAAAGGCAAGTGCAATGGCACACCCCTGAAATTAGCGCTCTGGGGCCTTGGCCCGACAACTAGCCAAAATGGGAACCCCAACTCTTGTGAGAGATCTAGTCTCAAAAGCACAGACTGACAGGCATTCTTAGTGGTTCTTTGCTTCTACTGTATAGCTAATAACAAGCATTTAACTCTCCAACTACAAGAAAGACAGCTCACAACATAAAAGTTGACAAAATTGGCCAACATTTGCAAAGATAGACATGGCTTTAATCCAGCATTTGGGAGGCAGAGGTGGGCAGATCTGTGAGTTGAAGAGCAGCCTGCTCTACAGAGTGAGTTCCAGGACAGCCAGGGCTACATAGAGAAACCCTGTCTAGAAAAACAACAAAAAACCCCCAAAACAATAAAGATGCTTCTTTATGTTTTTAAAAGTGTATTTATTGTCTAAAATGTTTGCATGTGTGTGTGTGTGTGTGTGTGTATTTGTGTGTGTGTGTGTGTGTGTGTATGTATGTATGCGTGTGTATGTATGTGCATGTCCACAACTGGTGCCAGAAGAACTCAGATCCTCTGGAATTCACGTTACAGGTGAGCTGCCATGTGGGTGCTGGGAACTTGGTCCTCCCCAAAACAGCAAGTGCTCTCAAGAGCTGAGGCATTTCTCCAGCCCACTTTGGGTTATTACTGAGACAGCTGTCTTACAGTCATCCTTCCTTCTACAGTGCTGGAATGACAAGGGTGTGTGCCACAAAAGACACCAACCAAATCATCTCTTGCCCTTGACCTAACAATTTTACACTCCTTTCTCTCCCAGACTTGTAGTTCTGTAAGAACATGCCAAAGTTGGAAAAAAAAGCCCTAGCATTTACTTTTTAACCTCAGTAGTTACTATGAAAGCTGACCAATTGTTTTTAATTGGCAAAATGACTCTTATTTAGAAACAGTCTATCAAAGAATTAAAAAATTCTCAGAAAAACAGGGAATGCATCTTTTAAATAACTTCAATTATTTTGAGATAAATGGTATCTCAATTTCTCTAATTGTTATTAGTATTTTCCCTAAATAAAATAAAATCAGTTGTAATAGAAATTAACTATATTTGTATTTCCTTCCTGACATTTACCTATGTTCCTACTCTCAAAAGTAAAAATAAAACTGCAGATTTTATGTTTTCTTTTTTCTTTTCTTTTCTTTTTTTTTCCCCCGAGACAGGGTTTCTCTGAATAGCTCCGGCTGTCTGGAACTCACTTTGTAGACCAGGCTGGCCTTGAACTCAGAAATCTGCCTGCCTCTGCCTCCCGAGTGCTGGGATCAAAGGTGTGTGCTACCACATCTTACGTTTTCTTTTTAAAAATATATTTATTTATTGGGCAAGGTGTGGTATCACACTTTTAATCTCAGCTCTTGGGACAGAGCATGAGGCCAGCTCATGGTCTGCGTAAGGAGTTCCAGGTCAGTTAGGGCTACATAAAGGCATAAAGGCCCTGTTCAAAATTTTACACACACACACACACACACACACACACACACACGTATAGGTATACTTGTGTTTATGTTTTATATATGTGCACATGTATGACATCCTGCGTGTATGGAGGTCAGAGGATCACTCTCTTATACTGTGTGGGTTCCAGGAACCAAACTTACATTATCAGACAATAAGCAGAGTTCTCCATACACTGAGCCACCTCACTGACCAATGTTCTGCTTTTTTATGCTTGGAACTGACCTTACATGAGAGGACTTTCTGTCAGTAGATGCTCTCTGATATTTACATTGTTTTTAATGGCTGTGTTATCCTTTAAGGGTACAGAACAGTTTACCTGGTTCTCCCTCTAATCTCCATGGACCTATTTGGTTATCCTGTAAGGGTACAGAACAGTTTACCTGGTTCTCCCTCTAATTTCCATGGACCTATTTGGTTATCCTGTAAGGGTACAGAACAGTTACCTGGTTCTCCCTCTAATTTCCATGGACCTATTTGGTTATCCTGTAAGGGTACAGAACAGTTTACCTGGTTCTCCCTCTAATTTCCATGGACCTATTTGGTCTTTCTGTGATTACAGCACTAGGGTCTGAACCCAGGACTCGAATGTTATCATTGAGATTCATCACATACTCACACTACTCACTTTAAATATACATCTTCTTGGCTAGCATATATTGTAGAATTATACAAAATGATACTTTAAAAGCAATCTTATCCTAATTGATTTATGCCCTGTCTGCTCTCCTCTATCCTGCCCCTCCTCCCCAAATCAGAAGGGAGTAAAAGACCAGAAGCATTTTATGGCAAAATCCTCTTTGTGAGTAAAACCATTTCAGATGCAATGTTGGGTTTATAAAATAACTTGACTAATGGATAAAAGATATGAATGCTTATAAGCCTTAAAGGTAATTTAAGGATTTGTGCATCCTAATTTGTTAACCAAGGGAAAAATGAGAAATACCGGCATGTTTTATTTTCCATTATCATAATACATTTTTAAACAAAATACTTGAAAGCTAAATTGACAATTTCTAATTATGAGAAATAACCTTGATCCTTTCAAAGTGGGGATTCTAGACTTTATACTGTATTATTATCTAAACAGGAACGCCATGGTAATGAGTATGGTGAGATGTTATAGTAATGCATGAAACAAAAGAAATCATGTTAAGTTTTGAATGGTATTTGAAAAAAAAAAGATTTATCAACCATTTTTATAGTACCTTTGAATCAAGTTCCCAGGAATTATTTTTTAGGTTATAATAATTTAAATGTATCTTTTTTTCCTTACAAGACACGGTCACAGGCTGACCTGAAACTCAATAGCCAGTAACGCCTGCCTGCCCTTCAACTCCTGATGCCTCTCCTATCACCTAGAGTCGTTAGAGATGTACACTGCCAAGTCCAGATCTGAATTTATGCTCTCTTAATTCTCCAGCCTTAACTACAGAGATGATCAATATACATGGAAATGAGGGTCACTTTCACAGGTGTTTTGTCTATCACTGACAATGAAAACAAATTCTACTTCCTGATGTTACTAGGAAAGGAGAGGTGGGCAGCGCCTTTCTGGGAGATGAGATGCCCATGTATTTTCTCTAACTACACAGAAAATGCAGTCTTCATTCTTAAGATGAACTAAACTGGAGCAGATACAATCCAAAGATAGCTATGCAGCAATCTTTTGGTACCAGTTACTGTCAGTTCAAATTTAGATGACTTTTGCCATTGTTAATCAAGCATCTTATCTCCCTTTCTGACTTCCCCGTCACTAAGCAGCATGAGAGTCTGGGATGTGCCTCACCTAGCACATCATTTGTCTAGCATGCACAAGGTCTTGAGTTCAATCTCTGTATCACATAAACTAACCAGACATGCTGGCACACACAAGCAATCCCAATCTCCATCAGGAGAATTAAGTTCAGGATCTTCCTTCGTACACCCGAGTTTGAGGTCAGCCTCAGCTACAATGAAACTGCCTCAAACCAAACAAGCAAAGTCCTAGCATGCTGAAGTCTAACTTCACCTCATCTCCTAGACGCCTGTCCAGAGCTTGAAGATACACTCTCTGCACTCTGTCCTCTATTCTCATGTGCCTTAGAACTCCATCCTTAACTTCCTGCCTCTGGGCTCTCAAAATCCATTCCATCCTACATTAACCGGGATTCCTACAGGTGTGTGACTGTCCTACTAAACAATCTTCAGTGGTAGAAATTTTAGGAAGAGGAAAATAAACATAATGTCAGTTATGTTAAGGAAACACCTTAGGCCAGGAAGTGGTGGCCCATGCCTTTAATCCCAGCACTTGGGAGGCAAAGACGGGCAAATCTCTGTGAGTTCCAGACCAGCCTTCTCTTCAGAGTAAGTTCCAGGACAGCTAGGGATACACAGAGAAACCCTGTCTCAAACAAACAAACAAACAAACAAACCAAAACAATGATATAAACAAACAAATAAAAACCTAAGCAGGTGTCCCTGTGTATCTATATGGGCAAGTATAAATCCATGGACAAAGGGAATAAAAGGAGCCAAGAGATATCAGATGTTTACAGCAGTCACCTCGTAGTGATAAGCTATGGTTGTTATCTTATGCTGTTCTAGCCTGAGTTCTATCATCTGGGGTCCTCAGAAACTCACTTCTGTCACTCACACCATTCAATACAGTTGTTACTTCCAAAACTCTACTTAACTCCTAATATTCAAACCACCTGGAATATGTTCCCTTCCATTTCAACCCATGAAGATTCTATGTGTTCTTTAAAATTCATTTCCATTGTGGTGGTGGTTGTTGTTGTTGTTGTGTATGTACACCCATAGATGCACATGCAGAGTCAAGATAACTTTGGGTGTCCTCTTCTGTCATTCTCTGTAATAAGAATTCTGGGATTCTGGTTTTTTAAAAAAACAGAGAAATATTATAAGAATGTGCTTTCAGAGGCTGGCAAGATGGCTCAGCAGGTAAAAGCACAGACTGCTCTTCTCAAAGTCCTGAGTTCAAATCCCAGCAGCCACATGGTGGCTCACAACCACCCATAATGAGATCTGACACCCTCTTCTGGTGCATCTGAGGACAGCTACAGTGCACTTAGATATAATAATAAATAAATCTTATTTATAAATCTCTGCTGCAGCAAGCAGAGACTGAGCGAGCAGGGTTGATCAGAGCGAGCAGAGGCCCTAAAATCCAATTCCCAACCACCACATGAAGGTTCACAACCATCTGTATAGCTACAGTGTACTCACATACATAAAATAAATAAATAATTCTTTAAAAAAATTTTTTTTAAAAAAGAGTGCTTTCATTTTAATCCCAGGTGTAGGGATATGAGGTTGCTTTGGATGGTCTGCGGCAGCTGACAATGCTCTAGCAGAGGCATGGTTTTGCTAGCTGCAGGCAGTTTCTACAACTGTGATGTTTGAAATTCTGGGAATTTTTCAGAGAGTACATAAAAACGCTAGGGCCCGTAGAGGAAGAGTTGTTGGTCATGGGGGTAGTGTTGGTTGTAGTTTGTTAGTAGTCATGCTCAAAGAAGAAACAAGAAGAAAAAATTAGATTCAGAGAGCTCTCTCTCTCTCTCTCAATCTCTCTCTTATCCTTTCTCTCCTATCTAGTGCTAGAGAAGGAATGGGAGGGGGAGAAGAACCCAACAAGTGGCACAGACCAGCTACAATGCTCCACTTTATTATTCTCTGCATACAGTGTGCATGGAACATGACCCTGGCCACTGAGGGTACAGAGAATTCCTAGTATCTCCTGTTTCTACCACTTAATACTGGGGTTACAGACACACATGGCTGAGCCTGGCTTTTTATGTGGGAGCTGGGGATGTTTATTCAGCAAGTGCTCTTATCCACTGAACCATCTCCTCAAGTCTTCCCCCCTCCAAAACCCCCAAAACTCAGAGCCTCTCTGTGTAGCCCTGGCTGTCCTGAAATTTGCTCTGTAGTCCAAGCTGGCCTAAAATTCAGAGAATCATAAAGGTATGGGCCATCACCACCAAGTACATTGCTACAATGTTCCTTTTTCTTGCCTGGGGCAGACATCAGTAACTGAGTAACTGACTTCTCTGGGAGCTGGAGAGATGGCTCAGCCTTGCACTGTCTGCTCTTCCGAAGGTCCTGAGTTCAAATCCCAGCAACCACATGGTGCTCACAACCATCTGTAATGAGATCTGACTCCCTCTTCAGGAGTGTCTAAAGATAGCTACAGTGTACTCACATATAATAAATAAACCTTTAAATTGACTTCTCTGAAATCAGAATCCTCAATTCAGTGGTTCTAGACAGGCCTTACTGATCAATTCATATTGACATAAAAGGAAGCATATTTGCTCTTCCTGTAGCAACTTACACAACTGCCCTCTTCTCTCCAAAACAATGACTTGTTTTCTTACAGAACTCATCTCTCTCTAAGGTCTATTAAGAGTTATTACTTACCACCTCTCCCCTTCCTCATAGACTTGAATGTGCATAGTGAAGTGATGGTATTTTACACAGCCTCATGTTCCTCCAGAGCCTGTGTGACGTCAATAGCTGCTGAATGGGATTCCTTTTCTTTTCTTTTCTTTTCTTTCTTCCTTTCATCTGATCATTCAAAATGACTTAATGATTGAAAACCTTATTTTAAAATACTTTAATTTTTCTTAAGAACTACTAGCCCAAGTTTATTCTACCATTTTTTTAATTTGTTATCTTATCAATTCTTGTTTTCATTTAACATGGCATTGCCTGATAGGGCAGGATAACACAGCCGAGTCCAAGGCTGCAAGACAGACTACAGTAAGGGAGGCCCTCGGGCGAGGGCCCTGAGCCTGTTCTCAGAGCCTTTATCCAAGGGTGAGAGCGGAACTGATCAATCACACCTTTGGAATGTTGAAGATCCAACCTCTGCAATTCAGTACAAAATACTACATAGAATAATAAAAAAAAAAACTAAAGGATTCTGAACGTCAAAAATATACATTACTTCAAAAGGGAAATGAGTTTTAAAAAATGAGATGGAGCAATGAAAAAAAAAAGAATGAATGAAAAGAAAAAGGAAAAAGTTAGGCAAACAGGCTGGTAAACTCCACAAAAACTGTTTTACTGGCTAGAGCAAACAGGGCCAGAGCAAGCAAAAGTCCTGAGTTCAATTCCCAGCAACCACATGATGATTCACAACCATCTGTACAGCTACAGTGTACTCATGCACATTAAATAAATAAATAAATAAAATTTAAAAACCTGCTTTACCTAAATCAAAAGCCCAGTTCAAGCAGTATGGCAGATTTAGAAGTACTGTAAGACCTATGCTGCCATCTAGAGGTGACATACGAGATGATTTTTCCTTTTCACCAAGGACACAGACACAGACAAGACACAGTACTGAATAGGTCTTATTATAAAAGCCAGACAAGAAACCTTGACACCGAAGAAGTAATCCTAGACTGGAGAGTCACAGTTATCCTCTCCTTCAATCACAGATTAAAACTTGAATTCAACAGAGCTAACTGTCCTTAGAGCTAGACACTGTGGTCCATGCCTCTAAGTCCTAATACCTGGGAAGTGGAAGTAGAAAAATTGCCTTGAGTTCAAAGCCAGCCTGGCTATACAAAGCAATATCCTTTTCCATAGGCAAAATATGTAGGAGGAGAATAATTTCTCAATATAGTTAGCTACTTTTCAAAAACACATGCACACAGGGTACTAATAGAAGAGTTTGGAAACATTGGTTTTTCTTCAGTATAACCACTTTATACCATACATTGGTACAAACTTCAACAATGTAATGAATTGAGTAAAGTAACAGGTTTAAATGTGGGCTGGCCAGATACCTCAGTAGTAAGGAACTCATCATACATTGCTTGTATAGGATAGGGTTTGGTTTCCAGTTCCCATAGCGGGTGGCTCACCATGACCAGTGACAGCAGTTCTGGGGAAGCGGCTGCTTCTGGCCTCCTTGGGCACTCAGGAGCATGCATGCACACATATATGCAACTAAAAATGAAATAAATCTTTTGCAAGTTCAAAATGAAGTCTCAATTATTGTTGTTACATAAAATGTTGCTTTTTAAAACTCTAAGAATTGGGGCTGGTGAGATGGCTCAGTGGTTAAGAGCGCCGACTGCTCTTCCAAAGGTCCCGAGTTCAAATCCCAGCAACCACATGGTGGCTCACAACCATCCGTAATGAAATCTGATGCCCTCTTCTGGGGTGTCCGAAGACAGCTACAGTGTACTCACATATAATAAATAAATCTTAAAAAAAAAAAAAAAACTCTAAGAATCTAGCCAAATAACAATCTTACTCAAACTGCTAAACAAACATGCATGATTAAAAATTATCTATGAACACACCACAGTCTTTAACACCATACTAAATGCTTTCTGCTCAGATCATAAAGACAAAAAGGACATCTATTCTTACCACTTCTATTCACTACTGTGGTTAAATTTCTAACTAAGGTAATAAATATGTGTGTGTGTGTGTGTGTGTGTGTATCATAAGTTCTACAAACACTACTCTTCATCACTAAAACACCAATTACTTAATATTAGAACAATTTTCAGAAGCTTTCATCCTTTGAGTTTTAAGCAATGAGCTTCATTAGATAACAGTATGTCAGGCTGGTGAGATGGCTCAGCGGGTAAGAGCACCCGACTGCTCTTCCGAAGGTGATAAGTTCAAATCCCAGCATCCACATGGTGGCTTACAACCATCCGTAACGAGATCTGGCACCCTCTTCTGGAGTGTCTGAAGACAGCTACAGTGTACTTACATATAATAAATAAAATAAATCTTAAAAATAAAAAAAAAGATAACAGTGTGTCATTCCTCTAAGGATATCAACAACTGGCTATTCCTCTATTCCACCAGCAAACATTTACACACTGCAAACTTGCTATTATGTCAGTTAACCAATAGACTACATACAAAGGCAGCCCCCAAAATGACTATCTTTAAAAATTACATTTAGTCCAAGAGCTAAAACAAACATAACACGTCCCAGGGAATGGCAACAGTACTGTAAAAATGGAACAAATCTACACAAATAAGTTATTGTATTCTAAAACCTGTACTCCAAAAGGGTTATCTGACAGATAACCATGTATCAAATCAAAGTGTAGGGTAAGGCTCACCTTTCAAAAGATACAATCTAGTTATCATCAACACTACAAGGTTCTTGTTATTCATATACTAACACTTACGAATACTGTGAACTGACAGTTATGCTTTGAGGCTAAATATTTTTTGCATTTTTCATCTCATCATCTTCACCAGGGCAGATATTTGCATGGACACAGTATCACTGTTCCCCAGGACCCATCAGTTCCTACTGCTTCTTTTTCACCCTTGTCATCCTTTCAATTAATATAGGAGAGAACATTCAAGACATTGAAACGCCAGTTAAGATGTCAAAAGAAGGACAGCCCCTAGAGCAGATGAAGAATCTAAGAGGGGGGAAAAAAAAGATGTTTTTTATGCAAATACACTCTACACATTAAAACAAAGACACTGTATCCTAGAAGTCAAATACAGTATCAATGTAATCTCCATTTCTAACTTAAAGCATTTTCTTACCTCAACTAAATTCACTATGGTCAAGGAAATGGCAGTGAGTTACAAAGTACAGTTACAGAAGTGGGAACAGGCTCAGTTATG